>RJWM01050551.1:0-10717 GCA_004363535.1 Dasyprocta punctata
TATTCTTGATACTCTTTCTTTTCTTAGACCTATAACTAGTGTCAGAGTAAAAAAATGCCCCCAAAATATTGGAAAATTAAACCCCAGAAAAAAGGGTTATTGACCAAAAAGAATGAAATATCTTCCCAGGTTACACTGGCAGGAATATATGTGAAAGAATTCTAAGGTAAGAAATATTGCAAAATTAAACCCAGGAAGAAAAGACTTATCCACCAAAAAATGCAATTTGTTTCCAAGTTATATTGGCAAAGCCCTCAGGAATATATGTGGGAAATAATTCTGAGTTTCTAGAATAGAACAAAGAAAGTTTTAAAAAGTAGGTGCAGAAAAAGGGAAATACAGATTTTTGGAGAGGAAAAAAGCAAACAATGACACAAGCATCTTTGAAAAGTGTATTATGTCTATTATCGCTCTATAGGCCTAAACAAAAGAGGGGGAAGCCACATTCATAGGGGCCATATTAACGACATAGCCCACATGGTAATAATCAGAATAGTTTGACTCACAATATTTTGCCTTGCTGAGTGGTTAGGTGTCCCTGGGTTGGAAAACATTGTATATCTCCCTTGGTCTGTATAAACAAAACAAATAAATTGAAAAAAAAAATAGTAACAGTCTTAGTCCTGCTTGCAGGACAGATTCCAGAACTGTAGCTCTATTCTACAGCTCTATTAGTCAATTAACAAACCAGAGTTTTTTGAATGAATAGCAGGCTGGGAATTATCAAAGAAGAAAAATGTGATAATATTGTCTTAGACTGGGTTACATAAGAAGCAGATTAAAGGGAGGAGTCCTGTGCAAGTGATAATTTTAAAAAGGACTCTGAAGAGAAACCAGTAAAGGAGAGGAGGAACCTAACAAGAAGAGAAAAAAGCTAAACCAATGTGCACATTCAAAGTCCTAACTTCAGGCTAACTCTGCAGGATCTCTGAAACACCAGTTGGATTTTAATATGTTCCAACTCAGGGCACTGGACTCTCATATTTTTTCCATCTACAAATATTCCCTAAAGCCACCCATGGGGATCAAAGTATATATTCCCAGGTATCTGATATATTTTGCACCTGTAGGAAAAGTGGTTCCATTAGCTTCAGAAAGTTTCTAGGAGGTGAATCACAGTTGCAGGTCATTAGATTAAAACACACATTGCTGGACATGGAGGGGGAGGGGTACAAAGAAACAGATCTAGACTGATATAAAGGAAGTACTGATAATGTCATCACAAACATCACATAATCACTATAAATAGCATGGCTATCCTTCCTCCAAATGGCCTAAAATGTGTATCATAACTGTATTCTGTGGTCATGGAACATGACGTAATTCTAATCCCTGAGAATCTGATTACTTTAATGTCCCCTGGTCAAAGAGGACCCCTATGAGAGCTTAAGGGATCACATGACTATGGGGTAAGAAACACTGAAAATTAAACCCAGGAATAAAATGTTTGTTCAACAGAAAGGCAGTATTTTTTTTAAAAAATTACATAGAAAAAAATCTGCAATAATATATATGAAAAAGTATACGAATTATCTAAATCAAAACAAATGGAAGTTTTGGCTTGAACTCATATCATGGTAACACATTGTACTGTGTACACATTCTGTGGGTATTTCCTCCATTCCTGAGTTTATTATTAGGATGGATGCTCCCAGCAGCTGACAGAATCCCCTCATTAGCTGCTCAACTGTGGAGTGAAAAATACTAAGCAGTTAGCTAAGTAAAAGTCTTGGGAAAGCTTCTTCCTTAGGAAAGTAGTGACAAAATCAATAGTGCATTATTAGAAGAATTGTAGATGTTAGTGTATCTATCAAAGACTCAAAACTTCAGGACTAGTTATATAAATCACATCCCTATATGACTGTCCTCTAGTATATACAAACAATTCTTAGAGAATTTTAGTGGATTTCTTCTTGAAATCCAGTTACAGCTAGTGTTATACATCTGATATTTTTACTATAGAAATTATCATTTTTTGTGGTTGTCTCTTTTTCAAAATATATGTATATTGCATTTATTTATTGTGTACAAAATTACACACATTTATTGTGTACAAACTGTAGTTTTCAAATATGTATATGTTGTAAGCTGAGCATGGTGGCTCATGCCTGTATTCTCACCACTCGGGAGGCTAAGGCAGGAGGATCACCATGAGTTCAAGGCCAACCTGGTCTACATAGTGAGTTCAAGGCCAGCCTGAACTGCACAGAAGGAGCCTGTCTCAAAAAACAAAGGAAACAAGCAAACAAACAAAAATAAAATATTTATATATTGTAGAATGGCTAAATTGAGCTAATTGACATGTATTGCCTTGGAGATTCAATGTTTTTGTGGCTTTAAAACTTAAAATCTCTAGTATTCAGTAATATAATACATTATTATTGACTATAGACAACATGTATAAGAGACCAGCTAAATTTTTTCCTACTAATTGCAATTTTGAATCTTTTAATCTACATCTTCCTGACCAACTTCTAGCATCCAAAATCCTAGGTTCTACTTCTATGAGTTCAGCATTTTCAGACACCATCTATAAGGGAAATCATACAGTATTTTGATTCCCTGTACCCAACTTACTTAGCAAAAAAGTCTCTAGGTTCATTTATGTTTTTGCAAATGACAGGATTTTCTACATTTTTTAAAGCTTGACAGGATGACATTGAAAAATGTTTATTGTTGACATGTGCCTAAGTGTAGTGAATATTTAAGTTAATTCTGTATCTTGGCTATTGTGAATAATGCTGCAGTAAACATGATAAACAATAGATGAATGTATTTTTGACATACCGATTGCACTTCCACTGGGGAGATAGATAGATAAATAGACAGATAGATAGAGATGCTCTGGGAAGGGATTGCTGGATCTTATGGTAGTTCTGTTAACTTTTTGAAAAATCCCCATGACTTTTTCCATAATGGTTAGACTAATTTATATTCCTAATAACAGTATATAGTGTACCATTCCTTTTTCTGCATATCTTCTTCAGTACTTGCTACCTTTTATCTTTCTAACGTGTGATGTGATAGTCCGTGATGATTGAAATTTGCATTTCCCTGATGTTAAGCATTTTTTCATATATCAGTTGACCATTTCTATGTCTTCTTTTAAGAAATGTCTATTTCAGGTCCAGTTAGTAATTAGATGTTCATTTTCTTACCATAGAGCTGTTTTCGCTTTCTTTATTTTTGCATATTAATTCCTGATCAGATGTATGATTTGAAAATATTTTGTTGCCTAATCTCTGGTTGTTTCCTTTGCTTGCAGAAGCTATTTAATTTGATATAATTCTATTTATCTGTTTTCTCTCTTTTTGCATGTGCTTTCCATGTCATATCCAAAAATAAATGCCTAAAAGTATTTCATGGGAATTTTCTTTATGGTTTTCTCTAATGGTTCTATAGTTTGGGATTTTATGTTTAAATATTTAATCAATTTTGAGTTGATTTGCATATATGTAATGTAAGACAAATGTACACTATAAAATCATTATTTGATTGGTGGATATTCAGTATTCTCACACTAAATATCAAAGAGACTATCATTTGTCTATTATATGTTCTTGGCACTTTAATTGAAAATCGATTGGCCATAAATGTACAGACTTACTACCAGGCTTTATACTGTTCACTGGAACTTTGGTAAGGGTTGTATTGGATTCTCAGATCATGTTAAGGAACATGAATATTTTAACAATATTAATTATTCCAATCCCAGAACATGGGGAATCATTCCTTTTATTTGTGTCTTTTCCAATTTATTTTATCGATTTTTCATATCTTTCAGTGTCCAGTGATTCACCTTAAAAGTATTGTTTGTACTTGTCAGTGCTGTCCAGAGAAACAAAATATCTATCAATCTATCTATCCATCTCTCTCCAATAGTGTTCCAGTTAATGTTAATTTCCAGTGACTGACTCAAGAAACTCCTAGCAGCTGATTAGATGATAGGGATACTATACTCATCAATGGGCTGATCCACCGATACTCATAGCTGAATGCGGTTAGAAGGTGGAGATGTTCTAGCAGTTGAGGAACCGGGTATTGGTGACATGTCTCTGGAGGGTACGTCTCTCATTGGCACTTGTTCCTTGTCCTCTGCTTCCCAACCCCATGTATTAATCAGCTTTGCTCCAAGACATTCTTCTGCCATGATGTCTTTCCTTTAAAGCCAGGCAGACATGGACTGAAGCTTCTGAAATTATGAGCTAAAAGGAACCTCTCTTCATTTAAGTTGCCAAATGTCAAGCACTTTTTCCCAAAAATGGCAAATTGGATCAATGCAGAAACTTGGTACCAGAGAAGTGAAGTCATTCCCGTGATTATAGCTGACCATGTACTTCAGAAGCCATTTGAACTGGTATGTGAAAGGATTTTGGAAAGTTTTGGAAATTTGGGCTACAGAAGCCCTAGAATGCTGTAAGCTGAATTTAATAAATGATTTGGGTCAGGGCTCACAAAACCAGATTTCTTTTAGAACTGTGGAGGGTAAAAGTCAAGTTCATGAGGTTTCAGATACAAGCAAGGATTCTACTGAGAACTGGACCAGGGACCATGTATATTACACTCTGCCAAAAGAATCATCTGTATTTTTCCCATGTCTGGAGACATTTATGGGAGGAAGAGTTTCTGCAACAGTCTAACTGTTGTGATAGAAGGAATTTCAAGGCATGTTAATGTTAAGGGTGTAGCATGTGTACTGCTGGCTGCTTGTAGACAGATTTACAGTGATAACTGGGATTTAAAAAAGCAGAGCAGAAAGATCTGAAACTTAAATTATGACCTCTGAAGAACCACACAGAAAGTTGTGACTAAAGGAGGTGGGTTTTTAAGAGATTAGCATCATTAAAAATAAAATAAAAACAGTGCTTTGGACCGCTATAATAAGATTCCTTGAAGACATCTCAGGAATTGGCAAGATTCCCACCCATGGCAGCCTAATGGGTGTAAAAGTGTAAATCATTCATTTGATAAAAGAACCCCCAGAACCCTTTCTTGAGCCACTTAGGAAATCATATCTCTGGGATTTCATCATTTTCAGCTATCCAGGCACTTAGAGACCAATCAGCCATGTTTAAAGGAATGCTAGCCACTGTACTTACTGGCATCAGACTTTGACATCATCCAAATGCTGCTGGTTTTTCAGGCACACAGAATATAAGAGTTGTGGGGTCATGGAGTCTTCTACCCACATTTTAAAGGAAGGCTTCAGGAAAGGAGGGAATGTACTGCTAAGAGGGGTATTGCAGGAAAATGCATTACATTAGAGACCTTGGAAAATTAAAGATGCCAGAAATGTGGAATGTCTGCTCCAAAAAGCTGAAGACTATGAACACAGATGGACCAATGAAAAGAGCTTCAACTAACAAGGGCAAAACCCTTTGTAATTTACCTCACTACTATGTCCTGGAGGTGCAGGACATAGCAATACAGGATTTACTGTTTGTCCTGGTAGGTATGGGACTTGCTTTTGTCCTATTTTTTCTATGCTGCTATTCTTGCAGTTTGCAATGAGCTTTTATACCCTGTGGAATTATGTAAACTTTTTTTTATGTTATAAGGTCACTCAACTATGAGCTTGCCTTGAGTCTCAGAAGAGACTTTGAACTTGACTTTTGAGCAACACTGAAAGTGTTGACACTTTGGGGAAGGGATCATTGCATTCTTTATTCTATATGCAGTAGTTATATCATGTTAGGCAAAATTATGAACTTGTTATTATGTATGGTTCCAGAAGACTTGATTATGTGTCACGTTGAGAAGGGGTAGGTTTGTGGCCGTTAGTTGTCTGGATTAAGAGACTTTTGGAGAAGTGTTGATTATGGGAGTACTACACTCCTCAGTAGATTAATGCATTTGTGTTTATAGCTGAATGTACTATTAGGAAGTGAGATCCAGTTAGAGAAGGTGGGTCTCTGAGTGCATGCTTTGGAGAGGATATCTCTTGCTGGTGCTCTTTCCATGTGTTATGCTCTCTTCCTATCATGAAGTAAGAAGTTCTAATCCACAACACCCTTCTACCATGATGTTTCTGCCTTGGCACCAGTCAATCTTGAACTGAGATTTCTAAAACTGTAACCTAAAATATAAATCTCTTCTCCTTAAAGTGCAAGTGACACATATTTCTTCCTAGAAATGAGAGAGCTGACCAATACAAATAGATACTAATGGATATATATATATATATATATCATCTCAAAATAAGATTTATGATAAGGAATTGGGTGGCAATGTTTTATCTGTAAGCTAATGAACACAGGAAAGCTAGTGATATGAAATCTTGCCCTAATCCAAAGACCTGTGAACCAGAAAGTTCAATTATATGAATGCCTTATATGAGGAGAAGATAGGTATCATCTTAAATAGTGAGGCAAAAGCTGCCAATCCAAACTTCCTCACAGTTTTGTTTTATTACTATCTTCTTCAGATTGAATGGAGTCCACCCACTTTTTGGAAAGTGTATTTTTTTTCTTAATTTCACTAAGTTAAATACTAATATTTTAAAGAACTATTTCCAAAGTCATGCCAAGAAATAAACCTTACTAAATACTGGAGCACATGTTGCCCAGTCAAGTTTACATATAAAATTATTCATCACAGTTTCACAGTGTAGTTCTTTGCACCATAATAGAACTATGAGAAATACAGAATTATTATATGTCATAGACTCTTGTTCTTAAAACCATGAAATAATTAGATGAGGTTTTGTTCATATTATGCAGAAAAATGTTAAACTAACAAAATTAAGCATATTAGGCTTTGGTTAAAGAAAACCTCACCTTTTGTCATGGTTTATATCTAGATGTATCCCCAAAACCTCACACAGATAGAGATTTTTGAAAGGTGATTGGATTATGGGGGAAGTATGCTGACTGGTTATTAGGAGGAGGCATGAAGTTGGAAGAGGCAAGCTACTGTGGGCTTGACCAAGAAGGTTGTTCTCCCTTCTGGACTACTGCCTGAGCACTCTGCTTTTTGGTTGCCTTGAGGGGAGTAGCTTTTCCTCTGCTATGTCGCTCTGCCATATGATTCTCTCTTGCAATTAGAAAATTATGATCTGAAAACATTAGGCAAAAGAAACCTCTCCTGTTAGTTGTGGGTAAGAGGTATTTTGGCCCAGCATTAAGGAAAGTAATAAAGATACCTTTCCTTTTCAGATAAAGAAGTAAAGTTGCACAAGTTGATAAAACCCACTATAAAAATCAACTTCCTATTCATCTGACTAGACTTTTGTCTAGTCCCCTATTCTACCACCAGGGAAGTCTGAAAGCTGAGTAAGCAGGTAAGTCAAACATCTGATTTGAAGGTTGCTGTCTCCTGTGATGTTCAAAGATCGCTGATTTATAAAGGGAATTCAGTTGATCAGAGTTAGTAAATTTTCTGACCAAAATAGCCATAGCCTGTGGAAGACAGGCTTATGATAGGGAGAAGAACCAAACCCCCTCATCTTATAAAAAAAAGTTTTAAATTTTCATGTTCTACCTGCAGTGTTCAAGCATGCAAAAAGAACACTGCTATGACAAAGCATCACATTTCATTTATTTCTTCTATAAATAAACCACATAAAAGCTATCAGAGCAAGGTCATTGATTGCTCCTATGAAGTCTTTCGGCAGAAATTTTAACTTATCTTCTGACAAGTTTCTGCAAGATTAAGTTTCACTTATCTCTTTTGAAGTTTATTTTCCAGAAAGCACATAATGACAAGTTGCTCCAGATTTATCACCGCTTTAAAAACCTTACCAAAGACTATCAAAATCTTGACTAACACAGCACTCTACAGCTGTTTTCAAGTATGCTATTTGTAACAAAGTTAAATGAAAAAAGTTATAATTACTAACAATGAGGAAAACATTGACAATAATCATTCTTATTTTCTCTTGAACCACAAATATTTGAAAAATAAAAATTTGAAAGATTTTTTTTTTACTTTATCTATCACTTGTATTTGGCAAATGTGCTTTGCTAATCATCTACTAGAAGTATAAGATTACAGTACTTTGTGTGTGCTCTTTTACATATTCAGTTTTTAAAAATGTTTTCTGTTGTATTTCTTTCACCCCTTCCTTAGCCTCATTAAGTGCTTTTTTGCCTTCACTTGCAAACAAAGTTGCAATTAATTTTGTAGGCTTTTCCTCAGAAGGTTCTTATTGGAATCTGTGCCTGTTTCAGGCACAACTGATCATCTCACTGTAGACTTCCTCTTCTTTGATGAATTATATACAATTCAAAATACATTGGTTGCAGGGTTTTTAACTTTGTAATGCTGTCTTGAGTATGCTTCAATGTTTTAATTACTATAACTTTACAACAGATTTTATAATCTCTAAGGCAAATTCCTTCTCATAATTCTTCTTTGATGTATATTTTTCTTATACTCATGTGTTATTCCAGAAACACTACAGATGTATTTTAAAATTGTATTATAATTCAGTTCAGATTGCATTTGAACTTTAAGTAGCATGTACTTTAATTTGAGGGGAATCAACACTCAGTGAGTATTGAGTCTCGGTGGAAAAAAAATGATTGTAGGACATAAATGGCCATTCTCTTATATCTTTTCCTTTCCAATACTACATAGTTTGTTTTTGTTTTCATAAAAATTCTGTGCTTTTTTGTTAGTAACTATCATTTGCTTAGAACACTGATACAATTTTGTTACCTCCAAGTATGTTTTTGTGATTTTCCACGACTTGCAGCATTTATTTTCCCATCCTTGATTTCTTCTTCTACCTTTCTTTCACTTCTTCTCTCTCATTTCTTTTTCGGCTTGTCTCACAGAATTTCATGAAAAACAGAAAAGAAAGAAAATTATCCAAGTTCTGAACTAAATTATAATATAATTTTAGAACATCTGTGAGCAGGAAGATTTGTCCTCAGTGTGGTGGTTAGATGTCGGAAGTTTTACATGGTAGATCCTAGAGGAAAGTAACTAAGTTATGGGAACTTCACCCCCATTAATGGATTAATGCTGTCTCGTAACAAAGGGTTGTTATTAACCAAAGCTGCAATATGCTTGGCCCTTTTCACGTGGCTGTTCACATCCAGTTCACATGGTCCTTTCACATTCTTTTCTAATTCTATGCCGTGTGTTGATGCCAGCTAAGGAAAGCTTTCTAGGATGTTTTGGGGCTCCTATTGCACAGAATATTGTTTTCCATCCTTTGATGTTTAGTCTATGGATATATTATTGGATTAAATGGGTTTCTTGTATACAAGGTACTGTTGGATTATTACTTGCCCCTTCTGCTTATCTCCCTCTTTTGACTGGGGAATTGAGATCATTCGCATAGATAGTTATAACTGATTAATAAGGACTTTGTCTTAGTTACTTTTCTCTGGTTACTGAGACAAAATACCTGACATCTCAAATTAAGGGAGGAAAGGTTTATTTAGCTCACAGTTTATGGAGGTCTCAGTCTGTAATCAGTTGACTGACAAGTTTCTGGAAGATAAAGTTTCACTTATCTGTTTTGAAATTTTTTTTTGTGCTATCTTCTGGTTTTTCACTAATTCTAATTACTGTAATCTTATTTAGTCTTCTTTCTATCATTTAGCAGCTGTTGGATCAATTTTTCATAGTCTCTCTTGTTTTTAAATTACTCCTCATTAACTGATTACCAGCTACAGCCCTATACTCTAGATCTAATATTGTCCTTACATTGGTCACTTCTGCTGCTCACTCATTCATTCATATTTTTAATCTCCTGAGTTTATGTCTAGAACTATTTACAGACTCCCATTTATTTCTATCCCGACCATTCATGTTTTGCATTTCTTTCTTTAGTTTTGCTATATTTTTATTAGACTCTTCTGTAGACTTGATGATCGTTTGTTTCATTGTAGTCATTATATATTAGTTACATTGAATTTATCAAGCATCTTATTGACATGTTTTGTTACTGCTGCCAACATCCTTTTAGATATTTCCAGTATGTGGCTCTTGATTTCCTTCCCCTGCCTAGTGCTCCCTGAATCGGCTTTGGGGACTTGGGAGTTTGGGGAGGTATTTTGTTGCCTTATTTTCTCATATTTCTATTTGTTTGTTTGTTTGTTTTCTGTGCTCAGTTTGCTGATTGATTATGGTGGGTAGCTTTGTTGCTAGTATGAACATTTCTTTAGTTAAAGTATACTTTTCAGAGATACCCTTGGGGCATGGTTAACTGTGGCCTTTGTTTCTCTGCTAGGATCCAGCTACTTCCATTTCTTTGTGAGGGGAAATCAGTTTATTTGGCCTAGTTCTCATTTTTTCAGGAATGTCTACAATGACACCAAGCAATCCAGATATTGGCATACAGAAAAAACCAACTGACAGCAACAACTGTGTCACTTTGGCTACAGTAGCATAGGAAGCAACAACAATGTCAAACATTAACTGGATACTGACAAACCCTATGAACTAGTTATGTATCATCCTTAACCAAACCGAAGAGATCTATGATTTAGCTCTTCTAGATTTTTATTAGTATCTTCTCTAAACTCACTGATCACTTGTTTCATTAGAGTCATTATCTGATTAGTTATTGTTAGGGTTTATACATTGTGTCAACTTGAGAAGTCTAGCAGCTTAATTAAGTAAGGCGGCAGCTCTACATCCTGGGGTGTAGAGCATAAGCAGTTACCTGGCCATTGTGTCAATTTGAGAAGGCCAAAAGTTTAGCTGAGAGACTCAGCAGGGAGCCAGGGTTCTTACTTTGTAAACATCCTCATCCTGTGCAAAG
>RJWM01050552.1:0-10723 GCA_004363535.1 Dasyprocta punctata
TTTTTTTGCGGCACTGGGAATTGAACTCACAACCTCGCACCTGTCAGACAGGTGCTTAAGTCACTGAGCCAAACTCCCGGCTCTGGTTTTTTGAGGCAGGGTACCACTGTGTAGCTCAGGCTGGCCTTGTGCTCACATTGTAGCCCAAGCTGGCCTCGAACTCACAACGCTCCTCCTACCTCAGCCTCTCAAGTGCTGGAATTAAAGGCATGCGCCACCACGCCCGGCATTAAGGTTACTTTTCCGATTGTCTATATTCTCTTTAGTCAGAGGACTGAAAAAAAATCATTCATATTCAATTTTTATTCATAATTCATAAAACAAAGTATAAAACAGAAGTGTGTAACTTTTCTGCTTCTTTTTGTAATGATTACATTTAAAGCTGTCTTTAGGGCTTTGTGACATCATATGTCTGTGTATAGACTGAAAGAAATTAATTGGAGACACATTTTTGTTGCATGCTTTCTGGTTTATTCAAATACTGATTGAGTCAAACATGATGCTAGGTGAGGGAGATAGGATCTTGGAAAAGATGGGCTTTTTCCAGGTGGGACTTGCAGAAAGGTTGGGGTAAGCCAGTGTGAAATTGCAGCGCTAGGCCTGGGAGAGGAAGTGAGTACAGTGAGCAAGACAGGCAGGGCCAGGTCACAGAGTGGGACATAGGAAATGCCACTGCCATCAGCACCGTGAGAAGCTGGCCCTGAGAAGCAGCTTGGCAGCTTGCTTAGCCAACCGACAGTTAAAAACCACCCATTTCATCTTTGGGGGGAGAAGACATTCAGCAAGTTTGAAGGCGGAGATAGGGAAGATTGAACTGTTTTGCATTTCTAAGCAGATCTCTTATCTCCTCTGGCTTGGTCTTTTCGTAATGTGGGGTAACTGTAGCTTTAGTTTTTGCAGCTACAGTAGATGGAGCAAACTTGTGGAGGCTGGCTTTTGGCACAGCAGGCAGCTGAAGGGTGGTATTTTTCAGATGGGGAGATGTTCTTAAGTTTTATAATTTATAGTGTCTTTAAATATGGGATTTTATTTACTGTTGTCCTAATTACACCTCTGATATATTTTACTTAGCTTAATGTTTTAATTTTGTGCTCATGCCGAGGTAGTCTTTCTCTCAAATGGTACCATTAAAATTTTTTTTTAAAAACCTTAGGTAATTTGTTTTGTCCTTGCTATAGTTAACCTGCAGCTTCTTGAAGGCAAGGGAATGAGTTTTGGGGCAGACTTTCTCATGGGCTCTTGTGAATATTTTGACCGTGTTTGCACAGTCTGAGATCTTTTTGTCTGTTTGCCAAGCATTATTATACACCATTACTGTGCAATAGAAATATAATACAAGCCACATATAATTTTAAATGTTCCAGCAGCCACATTAATTATAAAAGAGGTGAAATTAAGTTAGATAACATTTATTTAACCCAACATATCCAAAGTATCACTGCAATGTGCAATGAGTACAAGAAATTATCAGCGAGCTACTTCACATTCTCTTTTCCCTTTAAATAAATCTTTCAGAACATGGTGTACTTTTACAGCACATTTCCACTCAAACCAGCCCATTCCAAGTACTTGGTAGCTACACACATTGGATAGAAAAATCCTGAACCTTGCAAAGGTTATAGAGGACATAGAAACAGGTCCTTAATGCGAGTTGCAGAAGGCTACCTCAGGATTTAGGAGCTCTTAACAGAGCCACACACTGGGTTTCCTACCTTTAGAGAAACCTGATATGTAAAAAATTCATCTTGACAGGAAAGGTAAAGCAGGAAGTGATTATTCATGTTACAGAAGAATTAACCACAGGATCTTTTAAATAGCAAACTCCCTTAGTGCACAGAAGAATGTGACTCAATTTGCAAAAATGTGATTGACACTTGACATTTTAGTAGGACCTTTGTTGGGCAGAAAACTGTCAGTACAAAATGCAAGCTGCGCAGTTGGGTTGTCAAGTCTGTATTGAGCACCTACCGCTTGTCATGGGTGCTCACAGGGGGCAACGGTGGCACTAAGGATGATTCATACCCAGAAGGCATTTAGAAGCTCCCCAGGAGGACACACAGGCAGCAGCCACAGCATGCGATGGCCTCAGTGGCAGTGTCAGGGATGTCTGGGGGCGGGAGGAACCAGGAAGGTGGTATGGGGCCAGTGGCAGAGAAGATACACATTGACTGCTTCAGTGTAAAAGAGAGGGCTACATTTTCTTTCAACTGGGAGCTTAAAGAAAAGGTAAGCCAGGCAAGACCAGCTAGATAGGAGATTGGAAGAAGACTCAAATATTACGTAGTTATATTCTATTTATCTTTGCATCCCTAATCCCTAATCCCCAACCTGCCTTCTAGTAGGCATTCATGAATCATGCCCTTGGGCTCATGGAAAGAGAGATTGAGGAAAACCCAGGATGTGCTTCTCCCTGGTTTGTCACATCATGCAGCGGCTGTTTACTTCTTAGTAACCATCTATCCAAAGTAGATTCTGTTTATCTTCTGCCAGCTTTTCCTTGGTAAAGCTCACATAGAGAAAAGAGCAAGTGCAACTTACTGTTTGGAAAGGAAGAAGTAAGGTTGTGCTCCACAAGTTGGTCAGGTCCTGAGTGCCTGAAATGACACAGGATCAAAGCTTACTAGCATAATAGGCCCCTAGACCAGACTCTTCCTTTGAAACCTCCCTGTTCACCCCTCCACTCCTGTAGGCCTGGCTTCCCCCAACTTGACCCACCACACTCTTATGTTCCCCATCAAGAAAGCCATGAGCTTTCCTCTCCAGGTGCTAATGGGATCAGCCCTGGGGAGAGCCTTTTTGTTGCTTGTTTAAAAAAGTACCTGTTAGCTGGGGGTAGTAGTACATGCCTGTAATACCAGTACTTGGGAGGCTGAGGCAGGAGGATCACTGGAAGTTTGAGGCCAGCCTGTATATATATGTATATATGTGTATATATGTGTATATATATGTATATATGCGTATATATATATATATATATACACACACATATATATGGTTGTTGTTGTTGTTGTTGAGACAAAGTCTCGAAATATAGTTCAAGCTGGCCTAGAATTCATGGTGATCCTCTTGCTTCAGCCTCCCAAGTGCTGGGATTATAGGTGTGTGCCACCACACCTAGCACTAGCCCTTACATTTTTTAAAGAGAATAAAACAAAACAAAACAAAACAAAACAGAACAAAGCAAATCAGAACAGAACAGTGCAAGCAACACAGGACTTCACAACAAGACAACAGGAAATCAACAGTGGCTACCACAGTGTCTCTTGTTTTCTTTGAAATAGTTGTCCATACCTTCACACACAATACAGTCAAACAAAACAAAATAGTATAAAACCAATCAAAAGAATGGAAGCATTATGGGACTTCAAAACAAGACAATAGGAAATCAACAATGGCTACGATAGCATCTCTTGTTCTTTTCAAAATAGCTGTCCATACCCTGATATACAGTGAAATCAAATAGTAGAAAACAGACTAAAACCAATCAAAACAAAAGAATGAAAGCATTACAGGACTTCAAAACCAGATAACAGGAAATGAACAGTGGTTACTATAATGTGTCGTTTTCTTCAAAATAGCTGTTCATACCATCACTAGCCCTTACTTTTTTTTTTTTTTTTTTTTTTTTGGCACTGGGGATTGAACTCACAGCCTCATGCCTGCCAGACAGGCGCTTAAGCCACTGAACCAAACTCCCAGCCCTAGTTTTTCGAGGCAGGGTCGTACTATGTAGCTCAGGCTGGCCTTGTGCTCGCGTTGTAGCCCAAGCCGGCCTTGAACTCATAACATTCTACCTACCTTGGCCTCCGGAGTGCTGGGATTAAAGGTGTGCGCCACCATGCCTGGCTTACATTTTTGTTTTGAGACAAGGTTTTGCTATGTAGTTCAGGCTTGAACTCACTGTATAGCCCAGGCTGACCTCAAACTCCCAGCAATCCTCCTGCCTCAACCTCCTGTGTGCTGGGATTACAGGTGTGTGCCACCAAGCCCTTAAATTTTGAGACAGGGCCTCGCTAAGTCACTAAATTGCTTGGACTGGGCTTAATCTTGGGATCCTCTTGCTTTAGCCTCCCATAGTGCTGGGGTTACAGACATATCTCACCACACCTGGCTTGTTTACTTGGCTTCTAGTTGAATATTGTCGACTACTCCGGCTGTCTTCATACATATCTTTTCAAGATGATACTCCAGTTGGTGAGGTGATCTTAGTGCTGAAGAGTCAGATATATACAGCAGGTTTTCCAGGACCCTCTAGCAGGGCTCCTTGTCCAGCACTCCATGATTCTGCTATCTCTCGGGCTACTTTTTGGCCCTGGAAGGACCCTTGAATGTCTGACTTAGAGGATGGATGAAGAGGCCAGTGGCATTCTGTGCATGAAATAGTAGCGAAGTTGATTTGTTTTCTTTTTAAAATAAAATGAAAAGACATTGTTTTTCTGCCATCATGTCAGCAGTTCCCTGAAGAGGGTACATCCCACTTTGGAGAGCACTGGCTTGGAAAATGAGCTTAACTTTTTTGCTGAGCTTCAGGTTCTTTAATTGGGATGATGGGCAACATGCTATTTAATTAGGAAATGAGATAGTGTAGGAAGCAGTGTCTGACTCATGAAAAATGGGTATCAGAATCCCAGTTCCTATAGCAGAGCTTCAGTAGATCAGTCTCTAGGTGATTTGAAGAAAGCTGTGTTTTGTTTTGTTTTGTTTTGTTTTGTTTTCCACTTCTTAGGGATGGTTCTTGCTTTTTTCTTAGGGATATTGCCTAGGCCGGTGAACTCAAACAGTCCTCCTGCCTCAGCCTCCTCAGTAGCTGGGACCGCAGGCACATGCCACTGCACCTGGCTGAAAAGCTGCTTTTTTAATTGATCTGATCTGGGTCTGATTGTCCTGATGGCTCAATTTAACTGCTGGGTTGCTTGTCAGCAACCAGAAGAAAGTGGAAATGGTTGCCATGTTTATGCTCTTACACACCTCCTTTCCGTTGATAAGTGATAACAGTGGGTCAAAACTCAGCTTTGTCCTGGGCAGACTTATGATAGTGGAATGAACCAGCTAATTTCAGAGTGAAACAATGATTGAGGAAAAAGAAATTCCATTTTGCATTGCTTTTGAAGTGGCAGGTTTAGCTGACATTATGAGTGAATAGTCTGAGTGAATAGAATATTCTAAACTGGAAATGCTTTGGGAACTCATTCCTAATGGATGTGCAAAGTCCCTGTGATGGGAACTCACTCTCCTGCCAGCCTTTTTTCCTGGAAAACCAACCTCAGTGTATTGAATTTTTAAACTCATTTGCACCTTTTGTCTCCTATATAGGAAATCTTTGCCAAAGCCAAGGCCATTAAGATTTTCTCTTATGCTTTCTTAGGCAGAAAAGAGCTCAAAGGCTCCAAATGTAAGGCTATGGCAAGGAGAGGAAACTACTAATTACCCTGATTTAATCAGTACATGTGGTATGCGTGTGTTGAATTATCACCAGATACTCCATTAATATGTATGATTATTCTGTGTTAATAAAAAATTCAGAAACCCAAAAGTGCTTTATAGTTTGAGATCTTAGATTTATGTCTGCAATCCATTTTGAATTAGTTTTAATGTGTGCGCTTTTTTTTTTTTTTTTTTTTTTTTTTTTTTTTGCAGCGCTAGGGATCGAACTTACAGCCTCACGCCTGCCAGACAGGTACTTAAGCCACTGAGCCAAACTCCAAACTCCCAGCCCTAGCTTTTGGAGGCAGGGTCGCACTACGTAGCTCAGGCCGACCTTGTGCTCGCGTTGTAGCCCAAGCCGGCCTCGAACTCACAATGCTCCACCTACCTCAGCCTCCCGAGTGCTGGGATTAAAGGTGTGCACTACGACACCCAGTTTATGTGTGCTCTTTACAGAGCTTAACATTTCCTCTTACAATATTTTATCATAACTTCTAAGTTGCTAATTTAATGCTTGGGGTTTTATTTAATTTTAACTGCCCTGTGTGTGTGTGTGTGTGTGTGTGTGTGTGTGTGTATTCATCCATTTATTCATACGGAGTTGCAAATGAAGAAGAAAAAGGTGTTGAGATTGATTTGTATTGAGCTGGGCATGAGGAAGAGCCCAAACTCTAAATGAATTGCATGATCAGTATATGGACATGTTAACTAATCTCTGGATTAGTTAACTCTGCCAGTTTGTTTTGGCACTTTGGCAACAAGAGGACTTATCTTCCTCACCTGTTACTTTTGCCCCACAAAGGGTAGCAGGTATAAGAGATTCTTAGTTTGCCATTGATTAGGAGGACAATCTACAGTAGTGTGATACTGCTGCCTAGGAACTCATCTGTTGAGGGGGCAGTCATGGTCCTAATGTAGGCAGTCTAAGACATTGGTTCTGTGTGCTGTTGGCCGTCTATACCAGCTATCGTTACACATGTTGTCATTGAGAGATGGGTGTTTTCTCTGGAGAGTGGAAATTATGGTCCATATTTTGCATATCCAAAACTCAGGGAGATTTGTATCACACAATTAACACTGTGAGAGAGGGGGACTCAAGGGCCAAATTTGTGTCTGTTGTCTGCAGTCTCCACACTTGGGAAAACGATGTTGGACTCCCCTTGGCTGGAGCAAATATTATTAGGCTGCTATCATCATGTGGTTTCCATGCTGAGGCCCTTACTGGCCTTGAGACCTGTAGGCCACGCTATCTGTGTCTGACCAAGATCAGCACTTTGTGGTTTCTGTGCTGTAGGCTTCAGGTTAACCAAACTTGGGTTGCTGTGTGGCTCTGTTATTTTAAATATTTGCAGAGGGACAGTCCCTTTAATATGACTTTACTGGCCTTCCATGGATGCTGGGCTTCAAACTTCTGTAACATCTGATCTAAATTGTTCTTTTTTTCTGTTTCTTCCAGTGGAGGCCATAGTGGAGTTTGACTACCAGGCCCAGCACGACGATGAGCTGACGATCAGCGTGGGTGAGGTCATCACCAACATCAGGAAGGAGGATGGAGGCTGGTGGGAGGGACAGATCAATGGCAGGAGAGGTTTGTTCCCTGACAACTTTGTAAGAGTGAGTACAAAGCAAAACCCTTTTCCTGTCTCCTGTGTGGGCTGTGCTGAGCAAAGGCTATGGGGCACTTGAGGATGAATTGCATGGAACTGGCGGCTGTGTTGAAAGCTTGATCTCCTAGGTGATACCAAGAAGAGTACATGTAGTTTTGCTCTTGACATTTGGGATACCTGTTCTGAAATGGCTTTTTCAATGCCTAGAATGCTATCTTCTAAACTCTGTATCACTTAGAAAAGGCTTGAAAAATAGGAAGCTTATTAAATTGTTTGATTTATGTACTTGTTTATTTGCTTTGAGAACTTAAAAGAATTTTTTCCTCTTCTATTCCATGCAAAATAGAGGTAAAACTTAGTTTAGACCACTTATCTGAAGTGGCAATCAATCTAAGTGCAGAATCTGAATTAATGTGGTTTTCCATCTTTGTACATATATTGCCTTTTTGATAGGAGCAGTATTATTTTCCTCTGCCCTGTTATGTCCATAAAGCATTGAATGAAACCTATTTGTTCAGTAAGGTTTTGAAAATTATACCCTTTGCAGAAGTCATCTAGGGCTTAATTACAAAAATGTAGCTCATTCATGTTAATAAATTACATATGGCACCATTGTAAATGCCAGTGTGAATTGTGGTGTAAAAAAGGAATCACTGGAGATTGTTTCTCATGGGAAATACTAACTGGGTCTAAAAGTCCCAGTGCCATATGTTTCTTATCCAATATGTGAGAAGAACGGATTGTCCTTGGTAGGAAGATCTGCATGCAGAAATGCCTAAGTCCTTTGTGGTATCAAACCATACTTAGGAACATGCTGGGGTCAGATAGTATGGGGGATCTTGGTCCCAGAGAAGCAGGTAGTTCCCTCAAATGAGCACCAAGGGCTGGGCGGGAGGGTTTTATGATAAGGGGTATTGGTGAAAAAATGTGTGACATGTTCCCAGCTTCCAGCCCTTGGGCCTTTTATCTCTACCCTGTGGGAGTCTAAAATGAGTAGGAATCTAGTTCAGTTTTTCTGAAGGATCTTGCTACGGGATGGTCCTAACATTTCTTTTCTCTTTGGTGTTCAGAAAAATAGGAGTTTTGTTGGAAACATGCTCGTAAACATTGCTTTGCGTAGTGGTAGGCGTATAGACACCCCTCCTCCCCATCACCCCAGACTGTGCTGTGCTTGAATCCAGAAGTTCTTTAGTTTTATGAGTAGGAAAGCATTACATCTTGGCCACCAGAGATTGACTCTGTTGATTTGTAAATGAGAGGTAATTTTTTTGCCTTTCCAAACAAAACCTCCAGTTTTGGGAAAGGATTGTCTTTGAAGTTGAGCCAAATTCTAGTGTAAAAGGATGGTTTTTCAAAACAAAAGGGGCAATTGTGGGAGTAAAGATGAATGAGTAAGGAAGGGTGAGAGAAGAAGATTGTGGGAAAGGGAGAAGAGGACACTGGGAAAAAGGGAGGGCTGTGGGAAAGGGAGGAGTGTAGGAAAGAGAAAGGACGGGTCTGGGAAAAATGGACTGCAACATGGGCTCTAGTTTTGAGAGAACACCCTATTCTGAATTCCTTGAATGTGTCCTATTGGCTTAGCACTCCCTATTTCAGACCACAAATCCACAGAATCCAAGAGTTGAATTGGAAAGCACTTAAAAAAAAACTATGGAATGCTTTGGGCTCCAGGCTGGTATGCTACAAGGAATTGTGGAAGGTGAGAGGAGAGACAGGGCAGGAATTGTTGGGAGCTGTATCAGGGATTACCTCTCTGGCTTTCTGCCCGTGGGGCTGCCTCCAGTTGCTTGTGTCCCTCACCAGAAAGGTGGCTGTTCCCATCCAGTCTGCATTCCACTGTGCTTCCTCTCATCCCCTCAGATTTGGGGGCTCTTTTGTCTTTAATCTTTGACTGTTGCCTTGGGATTTCTCTCAGGCACTTTATAAATGTCTGCTTATTAATCCTGCGTCAGCTTATTCCAGTGCGAGCATGCTGTTTCCCTTTGAGAGCCAGCTACCTCCTCAGCTGCTCTGAGGTTTAAACAGCACAGTACTGGCAGTTTCTTAGCACCATAGTGACCACCTAGTTGAGGTGTGCCACTGTCACTGGTCCTCTCTTCAGGGCCTGACTCCCTGTGTTCCTGCCTGATCAGTTGTCAGCTGACGTTGGCTTGAGCCCGTGTCCCACTGAGGGGAAGCCATGCTTTTGGGGAGGTGGTGGTTCCACTGAGGGCAGAAAGGATGTGGCAGGAACGTCTGGGCCTGCACAACTTGTGGTTGTCACATTTGGCAGAAAAAGAAACTTTGATTCTTTCAGATGGCTGAGTCTGTTTTCAAGTCTTCACCCTTAGGTCTATTATTGAAAATTCAGTAGGTGGATGCAGTGGAGATTAACAATAACCAGAACTCCTGCAGAGAATTCTAAAAGCAGAAAACGTGTCTTTGAGTAATAACAGATATATTGGCATAGGTTCGCCTTTGAAAGTGGCTTTCTGTATGTTTTATTTAGTGTGAGAATAATTTGTTCATGGATTGAATCAGGCAGTTTTGTGGAATGCCATCATTTATTGGTGTGCCTTTATGTTGATGTCATTACTGTCGGAGAGCCTGGCTTAAGCATTTTGTTAATTCATTTATCAAACTTTTATTCAGTGTTGCATTTGAGTATGCATTCCCAAAGTGTTGGCATTCATTGTCCACCCGAATTTTGTCTTGGTAGTATCTTTGTCTCTGTAGACAAGAATACCAGCCAGCCTCTGAGCATCAGGACATCCTGTTGTTAAAAGGTATGCTTTTGCAAGCTTTTGGGTTGAGCTTTGTTGGCCCACATGGCCTTTTTAGGTTTGTTCCTTCTTTTATTTAGTTCTGACTTTCTTACTTTGTGGCAGAAGAATCTTTTCAAATTTTCCTTCCCTGTCTTTCCCCTCTCTTTCCCTACCTGCTTTCAGAATGTGTTTTCCTTTATTTCTTCTCTTTTTAAAGATTTTAAAACTCATTTCAAGGTGAAATTTACCTAAAAATGTGTAAGTCAGTAGTGTGCATGGTGATTATTGTTTTGCATAAGAATGTACCTCTGTAACCACCGTCCAGATCAATACTGTTGCTGTCCCTTGAGAAAGTTCCATCCTATTCTTTTCTAGTTGTTCCCCTCCCTAGGTAATCAATCTTAATAGATTAGTGTTTCTTGTACTTGAAATTCATGTGAATGGAGTCACACAATATGTATTTTTAATGCATGGATTCTTTTGTGCAACAAAATGTTGTTGCATGTATCAGTACTTTGTTCTTGCTGTATAGTATCCCACAATAATGCATATACCATAATGTGTTTATCCGTTTTCCTGTTGATGGATATTTGGGTTATTTCTAGTTTGGGGATTTTAGTTCTGAACGTTCTTGTGTGTCTTCTATGGTCATATACACTCATTACTCCTGTATACATATATATCCCATTGATATAGGAAAAATGATCCCAGACCTCCAAATGATATGGGGGAATGAAACTCCCAGCCTACTATACGTCTGGCGCGAGTTCGTGTTCTCTAAAATCGAAGAATGAATTTTAGGAACGACGGAGGGTAAGAGCAAGATATATTTATTGAGGGAAAGAAAGCTTCTGTCTGAGGGACAGAAGGGGGCCCGAGCGGGTTGCCAGGGACTCTGTTATATTTAGGGACTTTTATAGAATAAAATCATGATGGGGAACTCGCAAG
>RJWM01050553.1:0-10725 GCA_004363535.1 Dasyprocta punctata
GTAAAAACATTTTACATAAATGCAAAAAGACTTGAGTCTTTTGTGGGTTGTAGAGAATGTTATGTTATAAATCAAGAATGTTCTCCCATAGCCTTATGTGTTTAGAGTTGGGGTTTTTAGAATGTGATTGGATTATGGAGGCATTATAGCTAATTTACTGTTAAGAGGTGAGGCCTAGTAGGAGGAGTTCACTGAGGGCATAACCTGGAATTTTTATCTTCCTCCTTGGTGCCTCCCTTCTCTTTGTTTCCTGGCTTCCATGATGTGAGCAGTTTTCTTCCATCTGGCCCTTTCACCATGCTATTTCTGCCTTGGAGCTGGCAAATCATAGACTGAAGCTCCTTGGATGGTGAGCCTAAATAAACCTCTCCTCCTTTAAATTTGTGTTTGTTGTGAATTTCATCTTCCCAGCAAAGAAGAGACTAAGACAGGGAGTTAAAATCAGAGTTCTTCCATTAAACCTTTAAGCATTTAAAGAAAACTGATTAAACGACACCTATATACAACTCTGTGTGTAACATTCTTGGGTCTCTAATCACAATAGTTATTGGATATATCGATTTTCTCTTAGGGAATGTTATATATTTATGGGGTTTATTGCATTGAATGTGAGTTGTTTTCCATTCAGTTAAGTGCTATCTGTGGGACACGGAGCAATGTAACAGCCTATGTCTCTGCGAAATACTTTATTCAGCAGTTTGTATATACATACATTTATGACATGTATCTACTACTGTAGTATCATATAGAGTACTTTCACTTTTTTAGAAATCCTCTGTGTGCCACTCTTTCATCTCCACAGCTATGAGCTATCACTGATCCTTTTATTGTTCCTGTAGTTCTACCTTTTTTCTGAATATCCTATAATTAGAATCAGAAAAAATACAGCCTTTTCAAATAGCATGCTTTTACTCCTTAACGTGCATTTAAGTTTCCTCCGTGTAATTCCGTAGTTTCATAGCTCATTTGCTTTTAGCATTGAATAATATTTCCGTGTCTATATATATATATATTACAGTTTGTTTATTCACCATCCTACTGAAGGACACTTTGCTTACTTTCAAGTTTTGGCAATTAGGAAAAACACTGCTACAAACACTGCATGCAGGTTTTTGTTTTAACATGCATTTTCAGTTCATCTGAGTAGATACCAAGGAATGTGATTGCTAGGTTGAATGGTCAGAGCATGTTTACAGTTTTGTAAGAAACTGCCAGAATGTCTTCCAAATAGCTATAGAATTTAACATCCACCCAGCAATGAAGGTGAATTCCTTTTGCTTAACATCTTTTTTCTGCATTTGATGATGGCATTGTTGTGAATTCTGGCCATTCTAAGAAGCTTGTAGTGATCATACTTTTAGCTGTTTTGTTTGTTCTGTGTTATTCTATAGTTTTTCTTAATTTCTTTGGTAAAGAGCCATGCAAAAATAAGCATATTCATTAGATTTAATCAGAATTTCTTATTTTTTTGTACTATGAGTTTTTAAAAATTCAGTTTCCAATCTTGCCAAAAGTAGAAAGCTAAATGTTATGTTTAAAATGACAAGATAATATCTCTATAATTGTCTCTGGATATCCATGGAGAATTGGTTTCAGCTAATGACAAAAACAGAGAATGTTTTAGTCTCTTACATAAAATGGCATAATGTTTGCATACATCATGCATATATCCTTCTGTATACTTTAAACCATCTCTAGTTTACTTAATAATGTATTGTAGTACTATGTAAATGTTATATAAATAGGTTTATTCTCTATTGTTTAGGTAATAATTAGAAGGGACATAAGAGAAAATATGTGTGTTCAATACAAATGCATTTTTAAATACTTTTCACCTGTGGTTGGTTGAATCTGCAAAAGCAGAACTTGTATATGTACAGGGATAACTAGTATGTGAAAGTTGTCTACTTTTGTAATAAAACCAACATCGTCTTTCTCATTAGACATTTATTTAAAGATCAAAAATGATGATTTGTTCCTAGTATGTGGGTGAGTATTCAATAGATATTTGTTGCATATTGATATTTTTTGTACAATTGTCTTTCCTATAGCTTCATATAGTGCTTGCTGAGTTGATTTAACAGGTTGAAGCCTTCACTGAAGTCTAATGACAAGCATCCCTGGAATTAATAATTGATCTCAAGGTGATCTGAAAATAGAGCCAACTTCTAGTCTGCAGATACCTTGTCTGCAGATACTGATATTTACATCAATGTATAGTAGATCAAAAACCAAAAAAAGTTCACTCACACTATCTATAACTGTATATAATAGGAAAAATCATAAGGGAAATCTCATAAGATGAAGTTAAAGGCCATCTCTGGGTTAAATATCACCTGAACTGTTTTTATATATCTTGGAAAAGAAATAAAAAAATAAAAGAAAGAGAAGGAAGTGTGTCAGAAGGAAGGAATCAGAAAGGGAAGGAGGAGACAGAAGGAAAGAAGGAAGGGAGGAAGAGAGGGAGGGAGAGGAAGAAGGGACCTTCTAGGAATAATTGCCATGTAAGTATACAAACATAAACATACTGCAGAGAAAATATCAGTTTGGTTATAGTTACACTGTCTCATGAAATCATGTTCCTGAAAGAAAGTTTGTTGATTCTCATTCTCCAAGGAAGACGAGGAGTGAGAGGAGATGAAGAGGAAGGAGGAGAAACAATAAACCCTGTGTTGTGTCGCATTCCTTCCCCCAAAACTATGCATAGACTATGCATTCTATGAATGATATCATCAGCTTCCACTAGCACTAATGGGAGTGTGCTTTTTTTTTTTTTTTTTTTTTTTGGTACTGGGGATTGAAGTAATGACCTTGTGCTTGACAGGCAGGCGCTTACGCCACTGAGCTAAATCCCGGGCCCAGATTGTGCCTAATTTTACCTGGACTTTTTTTTTTTAAATTGTTATCGCTAAGAGAACCTTTTTGCTTTATATTTATTTATCTATTTGCAAAGCACTTTTTCTCTTCATTTATTTATATATTTATTTATTTCTTTATTTGCGGCAGCAGGGATTGAACTCACAACCTTGCGCCTGTCAGACAGGTGCTTCACTCACTGAGCCAAACTCGGCCCTGGTTTTTTGAGGCAGAGTCGCACTGTGTAGCTCAGGCCAGCCTTGTGCCCGCGTTGTAGCCCAAGCTGGCCTCGAACTCACAACGCTTCTCCTACCTCGGCCTCCCAAGTGCTGGGATTAAACTTTTTCTCTTTAAAGCATTCTGATTGAGTAATTCATTTCAAAAGTTCATTTAAAAATATTTCTGTCATTTGATCTAAATGTGAAATGAAAATGTATATAATCTGTTACCACATGTTAAGGCCCGTTAGTTTTCCTAGTTAATGAGAATTCTTCTTTCTATTGGGAATTCACTTATAGAGATTTAACCATATAAACAAGCACACAGTAAAAATAGAACTGTATTCTGAAACATTTTGAATGTGTTTTTCCAATATGAATAAAGTGTAATTATCATACTGCTTGAATCATCAAGCTTGGTGTCATATATGATCCCTCCAAAAAAGGTTGTTCGGTTATTTGTTATGTTATTTAGAAGTAGGTAAAATTTTGTAAAATTGCAAATGGATCAATTTACAGATTGAGGATTGGTGAGATTAAAGTGGTCAGGTAAAGGAATAATACAACATTCATACAAAAAATTACACAAGGTTCTGCTCTAAAATTAATCATCAAAATATTTTATGTCAATGCTTGCCAAGTTCCGATTTATTTTTTGTTACTTTTCTTCGGGGGGGATATGCTTAAGAAGTAATGAAATTTTAGTTTTTGGTTTGCTTTGTTAGCAGAGGCATACCAGATACATTCTGATGAAGGTCAGAGATTTTAAATGGGAAGTGTATTAGTCAGGGCCATTTGGGATCCTGTGAGATAGTAAATTAAAGTCATTTAATAATTTTCTTATGTCAGTCTTGGTATCACTAGGTTTAAAGGACCCAGTTTAATTTACTTGATTAAAGAAAAGAAGCATTATTATTAATTCTCTTACACATAATGACATGTAAATAGGTCTTTTAATGGGTTGTAAACATTAATGACCATCCTTTTTCATCATGGATGAGACCATCAATTATAATAGTAAAAGGGTGACATACATTTTTGTACTGATTCTTAACACCATCATGTACTCATCACAGGATGGCTGGCAAATTAATGTTCTTACAGTTTAGTTTCTTTAAAGAAGATGGGTATAATAAAATTCAAAGATAAAATCTGCCCTGTAGAATATAGTGAAGGTTAAATAATATTTATAAAGCAACTAGCACAGTGCCTTGCACAGAATAGGCTCTCAGTTGCTTCTCTCCAACTTCCTTCTAAATGCATAGATTGTCATTAATACAACAGTGTATAGTAGATTTCCAAGTATGTATGCTTCTCATCATTATTAAAAATCACCTGAAAGTATGTTAAGCAACTTCCCTCGAAACCTTAGTCTGAGTTGTAAAAATGCCTATGGTTGGGCTCTTGCTTGCAAATGTGCCTTGTGTCCTCCTAGGAAGCATGTGTAGGAGGGATGCTTGTTTCCATTAGGACAAAAGTAATGGATTTGACCTCAGCTTTTCCTTGAGTTCAGTGGTAATGTTTGGCTTACATTTGCTGTTCTGGCTTTTTAGATTTAATAACAGGACAGGAAAGTGCAAAATAGAAGACTAACACTGGATTATTACCAGAACTCAACAGTTACTGGTTTTTCTGCCTCTAGAAATAGTTTAAAATAGTTCAAAAAGTTAAAACTATTCAATATCCTTATTTTCATTGACTTTTCTCTTAGTGGGCAATAATTTTGCTTTACATGATTTTTATGGCTTCATAAACTACAGAGGTTTGCTCTGTGTAGTCCTGAATTTCAATTTCATTTAGTATTTTAGTTGTTAATTTGTAAAAATAAAAGAGACATCATATCAGTTCTCAAACTATTTGCTACAGGCTTCTCATATCAGACTCTCCTAGGATAGAGGTAGAGAAGGTTGTTATAAATGCAATATTTCAAGTCTTAAGGGGACCCAGACCCCACATACACCTGCATCTCCAGAGTCACAGGCAAGAATCCGTGATTTCATCAGACCCTCTCTCTGGCTCACTATGCTGCACCCCCTGGTTTGGGATCCTCCTATCTAGATTTTCAAGTTGTGTGCCTTCTAAAATGGCAGAATCAAAACTTTTTAGCTAATACAAAATAAATGATTCAATATGATTAATATTTATGCCTGCAACTCTTTGACCTTACAGTGTAGTATATTAAATATAATTGTTTATGTTATGATTTGTGTCTGGATGTCCTGCCAAAGCTTTATGCGGTCATGGAGGGGTGGGCTTTTAGGAGGTGGCGGGATCTAGAGTTTTCGATTAATACATAGTCTAATGCTGGGATTAATGGTGTGAGTACTACACCCATCCTAGGGTAAGTAGCCTGCATACAATATAAGGAATAGAAAGAGGCTTGCTCTTTCCTTCCTTGCTGCTTCTGGTATCTTCTGCTGCATGAACTGTTGCCCCTTTGACACTCACCCTACCTGAGAGCCAGCTGATTATGAACTGAAATCTTATAACCTGTGAGCTAAATAAACCTTTCCTCCTTCAACCTGGAGTGTTATGTATTTTGTCTCAGTAATGACAGAAAAGTAAGACAGTTTATATTGTACTTTTCTAAAAATATCAAAAATTAAAAGACAGGGTGATAAATAGTTCTTTCTTAAGCAAAGTACTCCCTGGTCAAGCAACTTTAGCGAATGATCATCTCTTTCTCTGTTATTATAGTTCACAAGTGTTTAAATAGGTCACAAAATACCAAAAAGCATACAAATGAAATTAAAATTACCCATAACTTCACCTCCCAAAGATTATTCATCATACTCTTGACAATGTGAGGAGCACCTTGCAGTCTCTGGTATTAAAAACTAGCCTCCCACCTTTAATCCCAGCACTCGGGAGGCTGAAGTAGGAGGAGCGTTGTGAGTTCGAGGCCGGTTTGGGCTACAATGCGAGCTCAAGGCCGGCCTGAGCTACACAGTGCCACCCTGCCTCAAAAAACCAGGGCCGGGAGTTTGACTCAGTGACTTAAGTGCCTGTCTGACAGGTGTGAGGTTGTGAGTTCAATTCCCAGTGCCGCAAAAAAAATAAATAAATAAATAAAGTAAAAAAAAAAAATAGATAAATAAAAACTAGCCTCCTGCCTCCACTTCCTCTGTTCAAACTGAGACCCTTCCTCCTGTTGGCCCTACAGCCTGTGGAAGCTGCTTAACCACTATGGAGATCAGTTTCTTCTTCTGTAAAATGAGTGTAATAAATTAGTTTTATGAGAACAATAAATGAGTTATTAAAATACATATTTTAGTATAATCTCCTTGCATTTTTGTGAAGATCAAGCAAATGTATGTAAACACTTCAATCAATTCTAGATATTTTTTAAAATCATTACTATTCACACATTTTATAACCTTGTGACATAATCAAAACTGTTTTCATCTCTCCCCATTCCTTTGTTCAGGAAGGATAGTGCTCTGTCCCTTGATGAAAACTCATGCAAGACCTATGAGATTTTTGTTCACTGTTCCTTACAAATGTCATAAATTTCTCTATATGCACTTAAAGTCACAGGTTTCATCTTAATTTTGTATTTAGAGTATACCAACTGTGACCATTAAGTTGGATTGTCAGGGCCGAGGGTATAGCTTAGCAACATAAGCACCTGTCTGGCAAACACAAGATCCTGAGTTTGATTCCTGGTACTAAAAACAAACAAAGTTGGTTTGTCAACATGATTGTTTTGGGTACTGCCATGAGCTAGGCAGCTTTTCTCTGCCATTCCCTTCCACCATGATGTATTCACCTTGGAACCAAATGGAAATGGAATGAATTCCCTGAAACTATAAACTAAATTGAACTAGTCCTTTCGGTTATGTTAAGTATTATGTTCTACTAGAGGGAAAACTAATATACACACCAAGACAATGATTAATTCAAACTTGATGTCTTATCTTCCCACATATCTGCCCAGCTTGCACTTGTTTCAGTCTGGAGCCAGATGCCAGGGAAGTAAAGGGGTGTCTCTAGCCTCTAGTTCTTTCCATGGAATGTATGTTTGTTCCTTTATGTTCATCACCTGCCTTTTTATCTGATCGTGCTCAGATGAAGAGGTAGTTTGGATTGCAGGTGAACAGGTAATTTGGGAACAGGGACAGTCTTGCTACTGTTCCAATCTGTGTCATTGTAGATGGTATAGTATGTTCCTCCCTTCTTCTAGTGGGTTTCTGCCCCTCATAAGAGGTTTTTGTGGACTCAGGTGGTCCTTTTTACTTTTCTTTGGTTTTCCCGATACGGGTGGATGTGTTCTGAAGTGTTGCTTGGTTATTTTGGTAATGTATGACAGTCTTCTCCACCTCCATTTGCCACTGTGTTCTTCTGCCCTACTAAGGAATGTTTTGCACAGTCTCAAGATTTTTAAACACACACCCACCCACCCACACACACACTGTTCCTCTGCCTTTCTCTCTTTTTCCTTTTCACTCTTTTCTGTGGAGGCTACATATAGGAACATCTAAGAGCATGTTGCATTTTCTGCTCTTAAAGCTGCTTAAGTGCTGAATGACTACAGGGGAACTATGTCTGACCCCAGCTACAGCCCAATTCAGGTTTTCTGGTCAGGAATCTTATTTCATCATCATCAACCAGCTGCAGGAAACATGTCTGGAAACTGAATCATTCCACAAAAATGCTCTTGTAAGGCTTGGGTAAGAGGTTGCCTGCAACCTCCACCCAGAGATGGTGGTAGAGTGTGACCTAGAGGCATTTCAAGATCTTCCACAAAGAGATAACTGCCTTCTGACCTGAATAATGGGCTGATGACCAAAAAGTTGGTTCTCATTTTGTTTTAATTTTTAAGTTCATATAGCAACAGGTTTTGGAGTTTAAATTTTTATATGGTTGAAATAAGAATTTTAATATCCTAGATACATTTTTTTTTGCATTTACATGGGTATTTTTCAGCATCATTAAAATTTTTTCCAGTATATGCTTTTTATTTAAATTGACTACATGCTATTTTGTTATATGGACTTTAAATTATTTGGTTAGCTGACCCCTTGGTTTTGGTCATTTTAGATTTTCTTGAGTTTTCTTTGGTATATCAACAATACCAAAATTTGCTGATAGTGTGGTTTGTTCTGAAACTATTTTAAATAATTTCAAAGTGAATTCTTAAACAGTTTACCTTTTATCTGTATAAATATCTTTAACAATGATCCAGTACTAGAAGGATTGGGATAGATTTGTACGAAGTTAAAGAGTGGTATGGTTATCATCTCACATTTGTACATTCTCTTTTGCACATTGTTACATATTTTCTGGTCTTTCTT
The DNA here is from genome assembly GCA_004363535.1 of Dasyprocta punctata. NCBI lineage: Eukaryota > Metazoa > Chordata > Mammalia > Rodentia > Dasyproctidae > Dasyprocta > Dasyprocta punctata. Next base: position 8,369 of record RJWM01050553.1, read on the forward strand.
TGGAGAGGACCTTGCTTTATGCCCCAGGAACTCAAAGGTGGCCACCATTAGTAATGTTGCTACCTGTACGGAGATTATATCCTAAAGCATAGACCAAAAAATGAACTCATGTGTAAACTTCATTAGGAAGCAAGTACATACATATTCAGAAAAGCTAACTATAAACATTGAAAGGCACTGTCAAAGAAGTAGAATCACTGGATCGTATGAAAACATTCAGTAAAATGTTTAACTGTTTGAGGAACTGTAATATTGTCTTCTGAATGTTTGTGAATATTTATATTTATTTTGTTTCAAATCAATAATTAGGAGTTGTAAAAGTACTGAAAAGTATACTATTAACATAGTGATGTGCAAAATAATATGAATTTTGTGTTCATCCTTAATTGTGGAATATTGGATATATGAATATTAATCTGGCTTCTGAATTGAAGAGCTGCAAAGTCTTTCATAACCTGAGCAAGACAGCAAAGGCAATAAAACTTAAAGGGAATAATCTGAGATAAATGTTATGTTGGGGCACACTGGGACTCCCCATGATGTTCCATTTGAGAATGCTTTTATCCCCCAGGGCACCATTTGGCCCCACATGTATGATCGATTTACATTGTAAGTGTAGGGTTTTGCTCATTAAAGTGGGCCAAACATTTTGAATCAGAAAACAAGTTTTAAGTTACTTATTTTCTACTGGACAGATACTACTCTTTACCTTTTTGTCATTTCTTACTCTTCTCTGGTCCTGTTTCTCTACAGTGTGTGTCAACATGTTTGTTTTGATATGTTCTGCACAATATAGATCCTGTCAGAGAACACACAGTAGTTGAAGGGAGTAAAGGCAGATAGTTCTATAACAATCAATTTATTATATCAAAAGAGTATTACAAAACAGACAAGTATAGATACAAATATGTTGTGCCTTTGATTTAGAATTTGGCAAATTTTCTTCGGGACTTTTGAAAAATCACTATTTTTTACTAGTATAGATAGTTTGTATCACAAGTATCTCAACATTTGCTGTCATTATGAAAAAACAAATAAAAATTCCTTGGGGTTTTAGTGATATTGTTCGCATCTATTTCCCTGAGCTGTTTGATTTTCTTCACAGCCTGCATCTGTTTAATTCAAATTATGCACATGTCTCTCTGGACTGTAATTTCTTCCAGCTGTTAAGATAGTGGAACAGAAGATCTAGGTATTTAAAACAGCTGTTTAACTCAGAGAATTGCTACATGTTTAGCTCTGAGATTGGACTACAATTTCAGACTGACTTCCTTCCTTTTTAATAAAATTTTTCTTCTTTGATTGTTAAGTTGGCTTATTTAAGTATATGTAAAATTTTTTTGAAACTGTATATACAGAATTGAACATGGCCCATGTTTACTTCAATTAGAAATTTAGATCTAGAAAGAGAAAATGGTTTGTGGAGATGTAAAATGTTATTTTCAATCTTGTCTGAGTAAGTAGGTAAATTATTAACATTAAGACCAGAAAGAAAAAACAAGTAAATATGTGACTACTTTAAATAAAGTGTTTACCTACCTGAAAGAAGAATCCAGAAACCCAAGAATTTTGGAGAAATTCATTATATACTCCCCACAGTTACACATAGAGAAAGATCTTATAGCTCATAAACAGCTTTAGTTGGATGTGTCAAAATAGTTACAAATAAAATATATCTACTCTGCTACTTTGAAGGTACACAAGTATTAAAAGAAGAAGTAAACAAACTAGGGATATTGTTTCCAGCTACAGCCAGAAACATAATTTTCTTCTTGGGGCAGAGTAAGTAGACTTCATCCAGTAATCAACCAGTAAGGAATGAGAACCATTCACAGCAATAGCTTCTCTGCTTCAATAATTTTTAAAGCTCCTTCCTCTTTATTGTGGAGAGGGGTGGAGCTTGGAAGAAAAAATACATAGCACTTAAGATTTAAAAATACATACTTTAGGTGGATAGGATAGAATGTGCAAGCACAAATCCTCAACAGTGTTGTGAAAGCAATACAGTAATGGAGATGAAAGCCAAGGGTCTTTGGCATAAATGTTCACAAGTGCCAGGCAAGTGTTTTAAATATTATATTGGACATAAAATCTTAGACCATGAGAGAGCATTTGGATGATCGGAAATGGCATGCCCCATTTAAAAGCATTACAGTTCTTAAAGGATTAAAATTATCACAAACAAAAGGACTTTATGCTTTGCAATTTCTCAAATGGAAGATGCCCAATAATGGTTTCTAGTATTTATGAGGACATCTCGTTAGTCCGAATGTTTGCGATGGCATATTCTAAAAATGTATTTCTTTAGTTAAATTTGAGGTTTGGCCTTTTTTTTTTTTTTTTTTTTTTTTTTTTTT
>RJWM01050554.1:0-10725 GCA_004363535.1 Dasyprocta punctata
TACTCATATGATTAGATCAATCTAGCATGTCTATATCTGATAATGTAAGAAACCATTTTAAAGATAACGATGCGCAATATTGCAACCATTGTCACGCTTCTATCCACCGGTTGTGTAAACCTGCAATGTTGTGTATTTACTCTAGTCATTTGCTTGTCTCTTTTGCTTGTTGTTTTTACTATATATGTCGTCTTTTTTTTGTTGTTGTTGTTTTTGTTTGTTTTGTTTTTCTTCGCTCAAATAAAATTTAAAAAAAATATACTGTATACAAGAAACACATTTGGCTCAAAAGAAAATTCATGGATGGAAGGTCAGAGGAGACAAAACAATGTTCCATGTGACAGGGAACCAGAAAAAAGCATGAGTAATTTGCCCATGAACAACTGAATAGATAGGAGAGATACGGTATTTTTATACAATGCGAAGCTACTAGCTACAAAGAAGTATAACCTTGAGGCTCTTGTAGGTACATGGATGCAACTCAAGATGGTGCTCATGAGTGAAATTGTTTGGACTCACATGGGTGAACACCGTGTTGTATCCCTAGTATAAAAAACTGAAGGAGTTAGTGGGATCCAAAATGTACAGCAGATATTGTGAAGGTGAAAGGGAAGGAAATGTCTCAAAAGGAGAGATGATAGTCATTCTTAATTTCCCATGACCTTTTTTTGAAGCCCCATATTGTTTTCATTGTTTTGTTTGATTTTATTCTGTTTTGTTTTGTTAGATTTTATTATGTCTGATAGTGTGGGCAGCTATTTTGAAAATAATGAGATATATTATGGTAGCCTTCATTGATTTCATATTATCTTGTTTTGAAGTCCTATGTCATTCACATTGTTTTGTTTTGATTGGTTTTATTGTTAGGTTTTGTTTGATTTTGTTATGTCTTATTGTATGGAAAGCTATTCTGAAGATAACATGAGGCATTATGGTAGCCACTGTTGATTTCCTATTATCTTCTTTTAAAGTCCTGTACTGCTCTCACTGCTTTGCTTTGATTGGTCTTATTCTAATTCCTTTTGTTTGATTTTACTCTCTTTAAAATAATGTTTAAAAAATTAAAAAATAAAAATAATAATTTCTTCCCTCCTATGACCTTCTTGCTTAGCCTATTCTTCTTTTTCTAGAAGTTTGAGGTTCACTAGTAAGTTATTTATATGTGCTTGCTATGTTTTCCTGACAATGGTATTTACTGCTATAATTTTTTCTCTTAATAATGCTTTTGTTGTATCCCATCCCAGTATGTTGTAATGTCATTATCATTCAGCTGTAAAAACTGTCTAATTTTTTCTTTAATTTCATCTGTGACCCATTGGTTGTTAGGAGAGTGCTATTTGGTTACCATGTGTTTATGAATTTCTTGTGATTTCTCTTGCCATGAATTTCCAATTTCATTACACTGTGGTCTGATAACATGCATTGGATAATTTCGATCCATTTACATTTACTTAATCAGGTTCTATGTGCTAGTACGTGTTCTATTTTGGAGAACGTCCCATGTGCAGCTGAGAAGACTGTTTTCTGATGTTGTGGAGTGGAACACTCTGTAGACATCTGCTAAGTCCCTTTGTTCAAAATTTGGTTCAAGTCTAATATTTCATTGCTGATTTTTTGTCTAGTTAATCTTTTTGTGACAGTGGAGCATTGAGATTCCCCAATACAACTGTATAAGGACTTATTTGATTTTTCATGCCCATTAGTATTTGCTTTATATAGTTGGGTGAACTGGTGTTTGTTGCATATATATTTATGATTATTATCTCTTCCTCTTTGATTGTTCCCTCCGCAAAAATATAGTGACCTTCTTTATCTCTCAATTAGTCTTGGCTTGAAATTCACTTTGTCTGCAAATAGAGTGGCTACTCCTGCCTTTTTGGGGGGAGGTGGGATTCCTGTCACATGTAGTATTGCTTTCCACCCTTTGACTTCCAGTCTAAGAATTTTTTTGAGCTAAATATGTTTCTCATATGCATCATATTATGGTATCTTGCTTCTTGATATATTCTGCCAGTCTGTGTCCTTTGATTGGTGAATTGAGACCATTAACATTGATGGTTATAACTGATACATATTTTCTTATCTTTGTCATATTATTTTCCTGTTATTGACTCCCCCTCTTTTTCCTTTTCCCTCTGTTTAATTGTTTGCCTTGCCTGGTGCATTCCTTCTGTTGGGGTTCATGGAGCTGTAGTCCTTGTTATCTCTTCAAAGCATTTTGGAGTGCTGGTTTGGCGGTTATAAATTTCCTCAGACATTCTTTGTCCTGGAAGTACCTTATTTCTCCATCAGTTTCGAAAGATAGTTTTGGATGGTACTTCAATCTGAGTTGAAGGTTGTATTCCTTTAGAACTTGAAATGTTTCACTCCATACTCTCCTTGACTTGATGGCTTATGCTGAGCAGTCAGCTGTGATTCTGATGGGCTTACCTTTATAAGTTATGTGCTTCTTTTCTCTAACAGCTTTTAAGATTCTATTCTTGTGTAGAATTTATGGAATCTTGACCATGATATGCTTTGCTGTAGTTTTTCATTTTTATTTTTATCATGTCTGATTGGAATTCTATATGCCTCACTTATCTCTATGTCAAATTCTTTTCCTGTACCAGGGAAGTTTTCTGCCATGATGTCTGTGAACAATATGTTTAATATTTTTGCTGTATCTCTTGCTTTTTTCATTGACCCCAGTCGATCTTATGTTATTCTTCCTTGTCTTGTCTAGTAGGTGCTGGATTGCTTTCTCATGGTCATTTGGTGTTTTTTTCAGAAATCTTTTTCTCATGGCATCTAACTGCAAACCTGTCTTCTATAGCTGAGATCCTGTCCTCACATTGGCTTAATATGCTTCAAATACTTTCAATGGAATTTTTATTCTCCTGTATATTTGCTTGAATCTGCCCTATAAATTCCATTTCCTTCCTATACTGAACATTCAGTTTCCATAATTTTCTTAAACTTGTCTGGTTTTTTTTTTTTTTGGTCTGTATCCTCTAGCATCATTAGGCATGATCTTTATTTTGGACACTATCTCTGCAGTTATCTGAGAGATGATTTCTGATTTCTTTTTTTCCAGAGCCTCATTCAATTGCTTTGTTGTTGCCTCTTCAGATAGGCCAGATGGGAGGCTTTCATATTGTCCCACCTCATTGTTCCCTGAGTTTGCCTTTGGTGAACTGAATGTCTGAGGCTGAATCTTTTTAAAGTGTCTTCTCATTTTCACTTCTATTTTAGTTTAGTTCTTAGGGCAATGCTTGTAAATTGCCTATGGTAGGTTGTTTTATTGTTAGTATTTAGGACTCTTAGTAGTCACTAATTCTCTGTGGTATCTTCTAGGTGTAGTTGGTTCTTTGGGGGGTTTTGAGTCTGTTGGAAGATCCTACCTCTTCAATTTTTTGGAGATGAGAAATTGTTTCACCTTGTCCCTCATTTTTTGGCACTGTACCACAGTATTTTCTGTGACTCTTAGTCAATCTCTGTCATGGAATACAAAGACCAATAGCTGTTTAGAACATTGTGTCAACTTTGGCTATTGTGGTACAAATAGCATCAACCACAGCCTAGAAAATGACAAGCTGAGCTAACCATTATTTGTTACTTTTAACAATATGAACTAGATTTTGTAGTTATATAATATAATCTAAAAGAAACCAGAAAATTATATGCAGTACACAAGTTCTTCTTATATAAATTTTGCCCTCAGTTGTTAAAAATTTAAAATGTGTTAAGGAGAAAATAGAGAAGTGGAAGAAGAGGAAAAGATTAGAAAAAAGGTTGTAGGACAAAAGGGGATCATGCTAACTTTGGGAAACTGGTGCAGAAGACTGGAGAGAAAGAGAGATGGAGGAGATAAAAAGAGCAGAACAGAACCACAACCACAAAGTGGCTTGAAACCACATTCAGTCTCACATTAAAAATGAGATCAAACCATGAAGGAGAGAAAAAAAAGAAAACAAAAAGCAAAAAGCAAAAATAAACCCACCACCACAGAAACAAAAAACAAATGAAAGAGAGAGGAAAACAATTTTCCATTTCCAGGGTTGTCTCTGGTTTCACTGGTAGACATCTTTGGAGACAGATTCCCAATCCATGTCAATCTATTACAGCAATCCAGTCCTAGTTTTTTGGTTGGAGAGTGAATAATCTCAGCAAGCCTGCAATTTCTGACTAGGACCCAACTCATGGGCCCACCACCATCTGAGCAACTTCTATGGGTCTGAGTCCAACTGGGAGCCAGCAGCAGTTCTGAGCTCTGATCTCAGCTGGCCCATTTCCAAGATGGTTCCAGGCCAATTGCTTTTTATTGCTGGAGGACTGAGCCCTCTGTACTCACCAGCAGCCAGTGCAGTCCTTCGTGTCCGCTGGTTCCATCCACAGTTGCATCTCTCCGTGGAGGCCTCCACTATCACCAGCCATCACGTGTTTCTGCAGGTTCAAATTTCTCCTCTTACACAATGAGTCCCATCTCAGGGAGAACATGCTGCCAGCTACCTCCTTATTCTTCGTTGAAGTTTCTTCACTCTCTCCATGGGATTCATTTAGTGCTTCACATTCTCCCTAAGTTCACAAGACCCACTTCCCTCCTTCTTTTCTTCCTCACATTGCAACAATCCAGTGTCTGGGTGGCAACTCTCAGAGAGGCTCTTTCTCTGCTGCTTGCCCTTTCACCATCTTGGTCTCCCTCTTCTGTAGTATAATTTCAAGTCAGGAATGGTGATACCTCTTGCCTCGTGTCTGTTGCCCAGAATTGGTTTTGGTATTGTAGGCCTCTCTGCTTCCAAATGAATTTTAGAAATGTTTTCTCTAGTTCTGCAAGATATTCTAATGGTGTTCTCATGGAGATTGCACTAAATTTGTATAACAATTTTGGGATCATGGCCATTTTCACCATGTTGGTTGCTTCTATCCACAAGGGAAGGATATCTTGTCCTTTTCTTTCTTTCTTTTCTTTTTTTTTTTTTTTTTGGCCTTTTCAAGAAAAGGTCTTGCTATGAAGTTCAGGCTGGTCTTGAGCTCACTTTGTAGTCCAGGCTGGTCTCAAACTTGCAAAGGTCCTCCTGCCTCAACCTTCTGAGTGCTAGGATTATATGTGTGCACCATCATGTCTGGCTATTTTTCCATGTTCCAATATCCTCTTCAATTTCTATGTTTGGATTACTGTAATTTTCATTGTATAGATCTTTTATTTACTTCGTTAGATTGATTCCTAAGCATTTAACTTTTTTGGATGCTATTATGAATGTTGTCAGTTTCCTCATTTGTCTCTCAGTAAATGTGTTGTTTGTGTACAAGAATGCTATTGATTTTTGAGTGTTGACTTTGCATCCAGCTATGCTACTAAACTTGGTTATTAAATCTTGAAGTCTTTTGATGGAGTTCTTGGGATCTTCTATGTAGAGTATCATATCACCTGCAGACAATGATAATTTTTCTTCCTTTTCTATCACTATTCCTTTTATTTCTCTCTCTTGTCTAATTGTTCTGGCCAATGTTTTCAGAACTATATTGAATAGAAATGGTGAGAGTGAACACCCTTGTCTTCTTCTTGATTGTAGAGTAAAAGCTTTTAATTTTTGTCCATTTAGTATGATGCTGGCTGTTGGTTTGTCATAGATAACTTTTATCAGGTTGAGATTAAAAACAAAATGCTTTGCTTTCCTATAGGGTATTTTTTTAATCATGCATGGGTGTTGGACATTTTCAAAAACTTTTACTGCATCTATTGAGATGATCATATGATTTGTGCCTTTGGCTCTGTTGATATGCTGCATTACATTTATTGATTTGTGTATGTTGAAACATCCCTGCATTTCTTGGATGAGTCCCACTTGATCATGGTGTATAATCTTCTTGATGATAAGATGTATTCTACTTGCTAGTGTCTTATTGAGAATTGTGACATATATGTTCATTAGGGTTACTGCCTGTAGTTCTCTTTTTGGTTTGGTCTTCCTCTGGCTTTGGTATCAGGGTAATACATGCCTTCAGAAATGAGATAGGGAATATTTCTTCACTGTCAATTTCATTAAAGAGTTTGGGGAACATTGGCATTAAATATTCTCTAAATTTCTTGTAGAATTCGACCATGAATGAATCAGGACCTGGGATTTAATTTGTTGGTAAGTTCCTATTTACATTTTCAATCTCTTTAACTAATACTGGATTATTCAGAATTTTTACATCTTCTTGATTCAGTTTGAGTAATTCACACATATCTAGGAATCTGATCATTTCTTCTGGTTTTTTTTCATACTATGAAACTAAGATTTTCAAGGTAGATATTGCTGATGCTCTGAATTTCCACAAGATTTGTAGTGATTTCACATTTTTCCATTCCTTGATGCATGAATATGTGTTTTTTCTGTCATTTTTTGGATAAAGTTAGCTAAGGTTTTATCAATTGTATTTATTCTTTCAAAAAACTAACTCTTCAATTCATTAATACTTTGTATTGTTTTCTTAGTCTCCTTTGCATTAATTTCTGCTATGATCTATATAATTTCCTCCCTCATATATACTTTGGGTTTGTCTAGCCCTTCTTTTTCTAGAAGAGTGAAGTGCAACATTAAGTTGTTTGTGCTCATTCTGTTTTCCTGATGTAAGAATTCACCTGTTTAAATTTCCCTCTTACAACTGCTTTCATTGCATCCCACAGATTCTGGTATGTTATATTTGCATTTTTTGTCTGATGGTCGATACTGTTTAATTTGTCCTTTAATTTCATGTTTCACCCATTGGTTGTTCAAGAGGGTGTTATTTAATTTCCATGGTTATAGAGTTTTTGCAGTTTCTTTTGTCATTAATTTCAAATTTCATTGCACTATAGTCATATAATATGTCTGGGGTAATTTCAGTTCCCTTGAATTTACTTGAGCATATTCCATGGACTTGATTATGGTTTGTTTTAGAGAACATCCCATGTGCAGCTAAGAAAAATGTGTATTCTGATGCTGTTGGATGGAACGCTCGGAAAACATCTACTAAGTCCATTTGTTCACAAGTTTGGTTTCAGTTCTGATATTTCTTTCCTAAGTTTTGTCTAGTTGATCTGTCTCTTTGTGATGATTGGGTATTAACCTCTCCAATTACAATTGTGTTATTGCTTATTTGACTTTTAATGTCTATTAGTAATTGCCTTATATAGTTGGGTGCTAGAATATTTACCCCTGCTTTTTTCTGAGATCCTTTCACATGGAAGATTGCTTTCTATCTTTTGATTTTTTAGCCTATGAATTTCTTTTTGAATTAAATGTGTTTGTCGCATATTGCATATTGTTAAATCTTGTTTCCATCAGTATCTTTCTTTTGATTGGTGATTTGAGGCCATTTACATTGATGATAATAACCAATATATATTAGTTTATCTTTGTCATGCTATTTTCCTTTTGTTGGTTCCCTGCTTTTTCCCTTTGTTTAGTTGCTTGCCATACCTGGTGGTTTCTTTTAGTTCTTCTTGGAATTGTTGTCTTTTTTATCTCTGTCTAGAATATCTTTCAGTATTCTTTGTAGAGTTGGTTTTGTGGTCATGAATTTCTTCAGTTGTTCTTTGCTACGGAAATATCTTATTTTTCCATTAATTTTAAAAGATAGTTTTTCACTTCTTCAATCTGTGTTGGAAGTTGTTTTCTTTCATTTCTTAAAATGCTTCACTCCAAGCTCTTCTTGACTTGAGGCTTTATGTTGAGAAGTCTGCCATCCTTTTAATGGGGTTTACTTTACAAGTGATCTGTTTCTTTTTTCCAGTAGCTTTAAATATTTTTTTCTTTTGTTTAATTCTGGAAAATTAATTACAGTTTGGTTTTCATTATGGCTGTTTGGGGTTCCATATGCTTCATTTGTTTTTATGTCAAATTATTTACCAATGCTTGGGAAGTTTTTTTGTCATTATTTCTGTGAAGACTTATTTTATGTAATTTGTGCTGTCTCCAACTTTCTTATTGATCCCAATCAATCTTATATCATTCTTCTTTGCTTCATCTTGTAGCTGTTGGATTGATTTCTAATGGTCTCCTGCTATTTTTAAGATACATTTTCCATGATCACTAGCTGCCATTCTGTCTTCTAGGTCTGAAATTGCATCCTCTCCTTGTTCAATCTGTTGCATATACTTGAAGTGGAAGTTTTAATCTCTTAAATTTCTGTTTGGATGTGTTTCACGGATTTCATTTCTTTCCTTTGTAGGGTATTTTTGCTTCTATCATTTTTCTAAACTCATCTATTCTTTTTACTGTGTCTTCTCTATTATCTTTGATTTTAATCATCATTTCTTTCAGTATACGAGAGATTATTTCCTTGTTAGGCTTTTTTTACTTGGTTTGCACTTCTTTTGCTGTCATTTCAGAAAGTTCCAGTGTTTGACTTCCAACTTTATCTATTTCATTGAGTTCTGAGCTTGTCCTAAGTGTGCTTGGTGTCTGGGGTTGCATTTTGCTTCTGCATCTAGTCATTTCTTATTTTTTTATTTTATTTTTTTGTCTATGTCAATGCTTGCTGATTTCTTATGACTGATAGCTTCATTGCTGGTGTTGAGACTTCCTTAGGAGATATCCCTTATTCAGGGATGTCCCCTAGATGTAAATGGTTCTTTATACCTATCCCAAGAACTTACTTTCTCAATTTGTAAAGGATGCAAAGTTGCTATTTGACTCATCACCCAATCCTTTTTTACTGGGCTGTGGTGATGATTATGACCTCATACAATCACGGTATTATCACACAGGAGAAAAAACTGATTGCAACCTATAAAACATCCTGGTCAAAGTAGTACACTTAGTGATAACAATAGTTTCAGGTACAGTTTAACTGCTGACAAACTATGGTAACCATCATCCTGCTATCTCCAACCACAGGAGCAAAATCTAAAGATAAATAACAAAATCAAACATATACCACATACTTGTATTCAGTGATTTTCCCATTAGTGGAGTGATTTTACCCTTCCTCAGGGAGGGGAGATTGGTAGGGGACAGGATAAAGTATTAATGAGGTGAAATATTTTATTTTATTTTATTTTAGCGAAGAAAAAAACAGAAAAAAAGACATATAAAACAAAAACAACAAGCAAAAGAAACAAACGACTAAATACAGTAACATTGCAGGTTTACAAAATCGGATGACAGAAACTTGACAATGCTTGCAATATTGCGCATCGTTATCTTTAAAATGGTTACTTACATTAACAGATATAGACATGTAAAATTAATCTAATCATATGAGCATTAACTGTTCTTTCTCAACAACAAATAGATTCAACAGTGTGTTCATTCTAGCTATCCCACATATACACAGGTTTATATCTTTTCCTCTTCCCTTTAATCTTTCCGCATTTTTCCTTCCCAGTTACTCTTGCTCCCTGAGCTGTTCTTCACCCCTACATAGTATTTACCATAGATTTTGGATCACATATACATTTTCCGTTTCTTACACTAGGGAGACAATATGGTATTTACACATGTGGGTTTGATTTATCTCACTTACGAGTATGGTCTCAAGTCGTGACCACTTACTTACAAAAGTCTCAATGCAATCTTTCTTAATAGCTGAGTAGTACTCCATTGTATAAAAATACCACATCTTTTTTACCCATTCTTTGATTGATGGTCACTTGGGTTGTTTCCAAGATCTGGCTATTACAAATTGGGTTGCTATAAACATAGGTGCACAGATATCACTGTGGTATGATGTTTTCAATTCTTCTGGGAAAATGCCCAGAAGAGGGATAGCTGGGTTGAAAGGGATCTCTAATCCTATCTTCTTGAGGAATCTCCACACCGACTTCCATAGTGGCTGCCCCAGTTTACACTCCCATCAACAGTGGAGAAGAGTTCCTTTTTCCCCACAGCCCCTCCAGCATTTGTTGTTGCTTGATTTTTAAATCTTGGCCATTCTTTCTGGGGTGAGATGGAATCTCAGCGTTGTTTTAATTTGCATTTCCCGAATGACCATTGATGTTGAACATTTTTTCATACATTTATTTGCCATTTGTATTTCTTTCTCTGAGAAGTGTGTATTCATCTCAGATGCCCATTTTGGGTCCTTGAATTTTAGGGGTGTGATTTCTTTTAATTCTTTATATGTTTTAGATAGAAGTCCTTTGTCTGATGGACAATTGGCTAAGATATTTTCCCAGTTTGTGGGTTTTCTTTTCACTCTGTTGGAGATTTCCTTTGACATGCAAAAACTTTTCAGGAGGATGAGATCCCACGTGTTGATTCTGGGAAATGTTTCCTGTACTATCTGACTTTTGTTCATGAACTCTCTGCCTACTCCTACGTCATTGAGATTTTTACCTACTCTGTCTTCTAGTAAGTTTAGTGTCTCTGTTTTTCTATTCAGATCTTTGATCCATTTTGACTTTATTTTAGTGCATGGTGATAGGCATGGATCTAGTTTTAGTTTACAGCATATAGAGAGCCAGTTTCTCCAGCACCATTTGTTAAAGAGGCTGTCTTTCTTCCAATGTACATATTTGGCCCCTATGTCAAAGATGAGGTGGCTGAGTGTGTTTGTAGTTGTGGATGTATCTTCTAATCTATTCCATTGATCTTCAGGTCTATTTTGATTCCAGTACCATGCTGATTTTATCACAGTAGCTTTGTAGTATAGTTTCAAGTCAGGGATTGTGATGCCTCCTGCCTTCCTTTTGTTGCCCAGAATTGCCTTTGCTATTCTAGGTCTTTTCTGGTTCCAGATGAATTTCAGGAATGCTTTCTCTAGCTCTGTGAGGTA
>RJWM01050555.1:0-10725 GCA_004363535.1 Dasyprocta punctata
AGGAGAGGCCTGGTATTACTTGAATTGTTAGAATCACTCTGTTTTCTTTGCTGAAAATGGTATGAAAGGACATGGAGTTAAATACAGGAGGTCAGTTAGGAAGACACTGCAACTGTCAAGGTGAATTAATGACACAGCGAGATGAGACAGAGTCACATTTTTAACCTCTTTGAAAAGAATAACTGAAAGGGTATACTAGCAAATTGTGTGTAAGGTATAAAGGGAAAAAAAAAAAACCGAAGATGATGTGCACATTTTGTTCTTAATCTGCTGGAAGACTGAAGTTGGTGTAATGTGGGAGCAAGTTCTGGAGTGAGGGCACATTCCAGGGCCTTCTACTGGATACGGGAACACAGAGACTGTGTAACGTGATGTACATCGCTTACGTAACTTCATTTTCAAATTCTAAATTGACAATTGGAATGTCCGGGTTTTTTTTTTATTTAACCAAATTAGATTGTAAATTATACAAAATGTAGGTTTGTGTTTTCACCTCTCTATGACTAAAGGTCATCAATGACGTATCATACTGATAGTGGGTAAGGAGAAAATAATTTTTATTTTAAAGCTAAGGCTTGATTTGAAATAGCACACAATTATTCAGGATATGATCATTTTAAATGTTGTTTTAAGATGATAAGGTTAAAGCTTTATGTAAGTTCTGGTTTAGCTTCTCACTTCTTTAAAATATAAATATGTAGAGAACAAATGATATATTGAATATTTGATTTTATAAAATCCATTGATTAATTGTCACACTAATTAATGAAATTGTGTTGCTGCTGGGCAGATAAATTGTTTAGAAACAGGATTTTTCATTCTGGCTCTCAGCTTGCTGTTAAAGATTTAGAAAGAAATATAGTATTACATGAAAATCATAAAGAATATAAATATAAAATATTATAAGAAAAGAAGTTTATGTTTTCCTGAGACTATTTGAATGGCTGAATAATAAAACTAATAATTATTCTTTGCTTTTAGTTAATTATAGGTCCATGGTGAAAGTTTATTAAGTATTCATTATGATGCCAACATCATTTTATGAAACAATAAAGCAAAGTCCAAATAAATCACATTTTATGATTAGCTGTCAAATAGGCACATTTATATATGCATGTTTATTTAAAAATTTTAATGCTTAGTGTTTCTTATTAAAAATTGAATCATGATTTCTCCCTTTTCTCACTGAAAGTGCACACAGTGTTGTGGATTCTTGCAGGGGTGAGGACATATCCATCCCTTTTATCACGCTCAAGTGAAAATATCAGCTTTTGGACAAACATGAATGAACGCAAATAGAAATCCTTACCACATCTCTTTAAATTTTAGAGATGTGTAAACATTTATAAACTTATTTCATAAAATTAAAAATAAATGAATGTGGTTCAATAATTTCCTACATAAGAATATACCACGTTATTTTTAGTTTTAAATATCTGAAATAAACTATGTACAGATACATTAGAATTTAGGTTTTCTTTGATTAGCTTTGTTATTTTTTGCTTTGTTTCTGGTGTATTAAGTTTTACATTTTCATTTTGCTTCATTAATACCTGTATATAGTAGTACATAATGCTCACATTCTTTGTGGGAATTTGGTTCCTGTACAAAACACATCTTAATTCCTTTTCCCCATCCCCTTTCCCTTCCCTGTCCACCCTCCCTTCCTGCACCCCTTTGATCACCTTTTTTCTGTAGATATTTTCAGTACATGTTTACATTGCTTCTATGGACTTGGTCCATCACACATCCCAATTCCTTTTCTTTCATCCCTATCACTTGCCTTCCTCCCTTGTCCCTCTTTCCCTTTTGGTCCCCTTCCCCATTGAGAAAGATATTTATAACAGCTTAATTCATAATACCTAAGTCTTGGAAGCAGTCCATATGCCCATCAACAGATGAACAGATAAGGAAAATGTGATATTTATACAACATGGAGTACTACTCTGCCATAAAGAAAGATAAACTTGAGTGGTTTGTAGGAAAATGGATGCACCTTGAGACCATAATGTTAAGTAAATAAGACACACAAGCTTAAATATCACATGGTTTCTTTAATGAGATGTGCAGAATGAAAATAAAGACAAAATAAAATATAGATAAAAGCTTAAGTTTTTGAAATGAAGCATCTGTTTATCTATATTCAAAACATATTTGGTGGAACATATACAGTTTACAGAATTTCTCCCTCAAGGAAGATGGAGAGGATGTATTATCCAATACTACTCATATATTCCAGACTTGTAGTTGAAGATAACAGCAGCTCAAATGCCAATGAGCAGGAAAAAAAAAAAGCAAAAACTTCAGAAAGGGGTAAAATTTATCTTTGTATTATTTTTATTACCATCTGTAAATCTCCAATCATCTTAAAGTTAAATTTTTTTCTTAAAACATTCAATGAGGAATTACCAAATATATGGTGATTATTAAAAGTATTTTTTAAAATACATTTTTAAAGACATTGCTATTAATCTCCCTGAAAGTACTGCCCCTTACTTCAAACATACTTACTTTGTCATTCTTGCCATTTTCTGAAACACTTTTGAAGAACCTGAGCATCCCATATAGCAAACATCAGCTTTTATTTCTTTATATAATTCATTGCATGATGCCAAGTAAATTCTTTAGAAATTTATTTATTAAATTCTTTAGAAAAACTCCTATAGCACATGTAGATTTTAATAGATTTTTAATATGTAGCACATAAAAAGTTATTAACTTCAATGTTTATAGTCATTTAAAAAAATTTTTGCAAATCTCATATGGTCTATTATGTATCAGCCTAAATGGCCACATTGAAGAAATTTGACTGAGTATCAGACTTAGAATTAGAAATTTATAATCACCCATACTTTGGACAAAAATTCAGTATTTGGCACAAATGAGTGAAATACTTGTCACAATTTAAAGTTTACAGAGCATTGTTAGAGAACTACTGCTATCAGAAAACCCAACATTTTTCAAACAATTGAAATTTTTGGATATGCTGAAAGTTTTCACATTGTTCACTTTGGGTAAAAATTTTCTAGCAAGGCTTGCAAATGGAACTGAATTTGGAGGCTGGCATGATGTGAGCCTATGGAGATAGAGGAAGAACACTTCCCAGAGGGTACGGGTAAAGTGACATTTTTTAGAGCCCAGGTACAATGACTGCAAATGGATATATGAATTTCAGTACAGTTTATGTTGGAGAATAGTTCCAAAATAAAAAAAAAAGAAAGAAAAAGAAAGAAAGAAAGAAAGAAAGAAAGAAAGAAAGAAAGAAAGAAAGAAAGAAAAAAAAGTAAAGAAATGCTGGTTGCAGTGTTTGATACTCAGAGGTTAAGAATATTTTACTTCTGACTGTGGTTTTTAAACAATAGTAATAGTCACTGTACTCATAAAGATAGATGAAATTATCTCTTAGCAACAGAGAAACTAAAAGCTTCAGGAATAAGCATATCAAAGATTTAACTTTCATCCATCTAAGGTCTATGCAATTGGAGTCTTTCTTTCATTAGGTAACTGTCCCTCTGGAACACATGTCCTGCATGTGTGTCACTAGTGGAAGACAAATTAGTGATCAAAAACATTGGCTCACACTTGCTTTATACCAAAACTGGCATGAGCCCTTTCATGAATTTCTTTGGGTAAAACTAAGCACATGGTTCAGTCTAACTTCAAAGGAGTTTGATGAAGTAGAAGCCCTCAAATACTAAGCTATTACTGCTGGTTCCTACCACGTGGGTTGAGGGAATAATACTTCACTCTGCATTTGAGGTAAAAGAGGTAGAAACTATAACATTAGTTTTTATTTTTTCGTGATTTGAAATAACATTGTATTTGAAGTCATTTGAAAATGTCTTCATGGGCTTGATTCAGTCACACAATTTCTGTGTGACTGTTAATGAAAATATTTTGTAATTAACAATAATAGAAATTAAGACATAAGTTAATAAAATATTGATTATAGTACCCATTGACTGCTCAAACTCAATTTATCTCCATTTGCCTCCATCTAGGACACCCATTTGTATTTAAACCAAAAAACTTCTATACCTATAGAAACTGTGAGTATGTTGTTTGTTCTGAAGATAATAAATATATCATAAAGCTCAAGAAATTACCCTTACTGCCACACCAAATGTAGTAATAATAATTATAATAAATTAATTTTGACAAAGATAAAATGACACACAATTATTTGTGTGTGTGTGTGGCACCAGGGATCGAACTGGCACACAATTTTTGACTTTCAATAAGTTAAAGGTATTATTTCCTATACAGTAAACACACTTTATCAGATAATTCAAATACAAATTTGAGTAAGTTCCTGTTCTCAGAATTTATTGAACAAATTGTGGTTCTACATACATGTAATTTACTCGTTAATCTCACAACTCCTGTTATTAGCAAATGTTTACATAATTGAACAGGAAATACATAACAATTTAGAAGTACATCATGATTTTCTCATGCATTGTCTCAAATTATTATTATGAAAATACATGCAAAATTTCTAAGTATGTTCCCCTATTTTAGTTCATTTACTCCTCACAACTATAGCTCATTAGACATCAGCTCACCTATCTCGCTTCTCTAAGCGGTCAGAAGAGTGTCTTTTGTACTCCATGCTCATTATACAGATGGGAAAAAAGAAACTACGGAGAATTTTAATGATTTCCTTAAGGTTTAGGTACACTGAGTGATAGAGAAAAGTGGGTCTTATGTTCAGCCTTTTCATGTCAAAGAAAAGTTGTGTTTTTTAAAATTCTAGAGTAAGACTGTGAAAGATGAAAGGCTAAGAAGTTTTACTTAGTTGTTGAGTTCAAGAAGAAGATAAGAAAATTAATACAAAATATGTAAAACATGGATTGGCAGACAATTCAAAGTACTATGTGAATTTATTAATAATGTGTGTGTATGCTTGTGTAGTAAGGTAAAATAGAAAACAGAAAGGGGGTGATCAGCTAATCCATGGAGACTTGGAACTGCTCTTTATTGCTTGATCAGAGAATATTTGGGAAATTGCATGAGATAAAATTTGCTACAATTTTCCACACTTTGGAGGTATTCATATTAAATTCCTATTTTGGCAAATGTGAAATACTATTTTAAAAATCCCTCTAAATAGTAATGAAATAATGTGAAAATACTGCCTGAAATTTTAATCAAAATATTTTATAAATTTGCTCTGTCCTTGCATAATGCAGGATCATAATTTTAGGATCAAATAAGGTTGATATTTTGTCCACGGCACACACACAGTTTATATTTAAATACAACATTAGCAGAATTATATTCAATGTAGCAATAATCTTAAGTGTATGTGTGGTAACTATTTCCCAGGAAGAACTGATAAATTGCTGCTAATTACTCAGAGTCATAAAATTTTTTAGGGGAAATATCTTTATAAACAGTAGATAAGTCACTATTTGCCAAATGAATTTGATTTTGGAGTTTATATTTCAAGAGAAGATACAAGGCCATCTTCTTTGTGTCATTTATGCAAGACACTTTGTCTTATAAATATTTTTTATCCTAAGAATGAAATACTTTTCACCGAAAGAAAATAATTCATCGTTCATCAATTCATCATATGTAGATGTAAAATCACTTTTTGTTTTAATACATAAGCATTTGTTTGAATGCCAATAGAACTGTAATAATTAATGAGTTAGATTAAGCAGAATACAACACACAAACAACTTTATTCTGTTGCACTGTTGTCATTGTTACGACAAATCTCTTCCACTGTGGCAATATTCCAGTCAGAATTTATAGTTTTATTCATCACCCTCAGAAAATAAGAAAAGTTCCCTTTTCAGGTTACGAAAACTCCCACCCAGTCTAATGTCAGAGCTAACCTCATCCAATTTGAAGCTACCCCCACTCAAATAGTAATAGTGGGGAGGTTTGTATGGGAATGTAGAGGAGGCTGCACTCATGCCACATTCTGACCCACTTGCTGGTGTCTGTCATTCAGTGCTAAAATGAGCGGTTTTGAAAAACTTGAGAAAAACAAAAGAAGTTATAAAATATTAAAAGGAAAAAAAACCCTCCAAAAACAGAATCAAATATGTCTGCTTAGTCCTAAACTACTTCCTTGTCACAGTTACTTGGCCAAACTTCCTGTAAGGCAAATTTGGGAGTTTCTTAGAAAAACCCTTCACCAAGAGTTCCCCATACAGGCTTTTGGTAAGGATGTCATGCTCTCTAACCTCTGACAAATCACCCACAACCACTGCTTCTCACAGGTCGAAATCATGCAAGCTCTCTCCACTGTGGGGGGCCACACTGTCATCTCCTCCTGAATATTTAGAGGATGGCTTCCTTCCACCAAATTCCCAATGCATCTCTGTGAGGACGGTGCCTTCACCCTGCCTTGGGTAGGAGCATGGTTTGTTCCCCATGTTCAGCATCTTCTTACTGTGCTGTGGGAACACTTGCCAGCCTCAAGGGGTTTTTTTTTTTTTTATGGGTTGATCAGATTCAAGTACTTACATCATACAAGATCCTATAAAACACAGCAAGTGTGTGGAATAGCTCCATTAATGTACTAATTCTTCCTTTTTGCCATCACATACAAATACAGATGAGCACCTGGTAGAAGTTAAATGACATAGATGGCTAATGATTTTCTTCAAATAAACACTCCATTGGCATCTCAATTCAGCAGTTTAGTGGCTTCTTCTAGAAGGGTAGTAGGTGAAAATTGTCCAATCGTAGCAGGAAATGTGGGCCCTCAGTCCTCTGTAAGTACTGTAAGTACTGTAAGGACAGGCACATTCTTTCAGCAAGTACAGAATGTTAATTACTTTTTTCTTGATATGTGGTACCTCAGATAAAACTCAGACAAATTGAAAAGTCTTATTTTCATATCCTGGTACACTAATATGATTGTCCGCAAGGAGAATTATACTAATTATTTCTCTTGGTTTCCTTATAAGATTAGCAAAAATGCATTCTGAAATCTAATTCACTCCACTGCATGGAGAATGTAAATTAAATTTTTCTTGTTGTTGTTGTTTAAAGCCTTTTTAACTGTCTGGCTCCTATGACAGAGCATAATTCTTTTTAAATGTAATTTATAATTATTATATTTAGTTTTGATTGAACATATTACTTTTATAAGCCATTTTTTTCTGATTTAGTATTTAAGTTCCACACACAGAAGCAATATTGCTCATCTTTTAATGTCAGTATTTCCACTCTTATAAGAAATGCTCCTTGGTCAAAAGAGAAAGTCTTCCAATTCATCTGTGATATTACTGTAACCACTCAGTATTTTGAAGTTTTAAGATATAGCCTAGTATTGAGGCTAACATCCATAAAATCCTTGTTTACCCATACTTTAAAGATTGAAATTATTGCCCCTTCTCAATAGTACAAGAATAAAGAAAAACTCATTTAAAATGTTCTTGTGCTGTAGTTACAAAATCTACTTGAAGCAGAATTTAATGCTTTGTGCTTTCTTTGCTAGAAACCTACTCTTCCCTTCCATTTGTTGCCAGTTTTTCCAAGTCTTTTGTTTGAATGTAGCAACCTGCATTACTGTCAATAAGCGTATTTAACTTAAGTAGCTTTCACAAAGAGACTTTCTTAGAGTTTTTCTAAATGAGAGTGTATTCCTATCGGAAGATATTGATTCAAATGACACTTTAAAATGGATTTTTAAAATGATTTCTCATGCTATGACCTACTGGTGCTAAAAAAAGCAAAAATTATGTTCATTTTATTTCATAGTAATCTGCAATGAGCTAAGAAAACTATCATCTTCATTTTCTATATTTCAAAGAATTACAGTGATAGGAAACTCTCAGATGAAATTATTATTATACATATAATATTCTATCAGTACACATATTACTAATTATTATTAATATTAGAAAATGGAAGGCCACATGTATAATAATTAGGTTTGCAGGGGTTTTGCTATACATAAAACTTAAAAAACTGAGATTTAAATATTTAAAAGTTTCATATTTCTCAAATCCAATATATCTACAGGTGGACATTCTACAGTTTGATACTTTCAGTCGAAGATACTATCTTAGACATAGGCTTCTTCTTTTCCTTGTTCTTTCATCTTTGGTATACAACTTTTGGGGTCAGAGTGTGATCATGATGTGTATCTAAATTGTACCAATAAACTTAAGAAAAAAAAAGAATAACAAAATCGCTGTTTTAGCACCAAGCATTGTCTATATTCTAAACAGGAATAAGGTACTGAAAGTCTAGACAGTTGGATCCCAATAGCAGAAAAGCAATGTTATCCTGAAAACACCCAATCTATTTCTAATTGCAAAGAATGCAAGAGAATGAATGATAACCTTAGCTACACCATATTCTGCACACATCGAGCACCTTTCTACCACGAACAAAATTTAACTACTATAAAAAACAAATAGTTAATGTTTGATAAATAACAAGCATGGTCTGAAATCAAGTACAATACAGAATCATGGAAACAAAGTACCATAATGAGTAAAACTCAGTGTAACCTCATAAACCCCTATATCAGAAGCAGTACTCTTATAACATATAGAATGTATAAGCTGAGACAGAGGCATATGATATCATGGTAGATTTGCATCAAAATACAGCCTGCCAGTAGAGACAATATTTGCAAATATTGAAAGCTGAGGGTTATTGGATAATGATATAGTCACCTCTAAACTGTCTCTAGAATAGCACCTTGTAGAAAACTCTACCAATCAGTAGCCTGGAGTCCTGGATGTTTTCATGTTTTTTTCACATAGCATAGTTATCTTTTAGGGAAAGCAAATTTATTTTTCTAAGACACAGTAGAAAGTAGTATTTTCTAATAAGAAATGAGATAGGGAGCAAGTAGCAAAAATCCAAACAAGTCTACATCAGATTGTTAGTGAAAAGCTTATAAAATAAACAATGATAATTTGCAGAGAAATTCTGTGACTTTTGAGAAAACACATGTATCCCACTGATTCATTTTCAAAAACATGAATGATATTACATGACATTCGTGGCCTACAAAATGTTGAAATAATGATGTTAATTTGCATGCTAGCTGATTCCTCTACATTGGGAAAATTGTTTATATTCAGAGCATAAATAAGTACTTGGTATAAATACAGTGTCAAGTGAGGGAGAAATGATAGAACACTTTCTTCATTCATTAGTGATAATCCAACTTTTAAAAGACAAGTTTCACGTTCGTCTAAGGATTATTTACTTCACTATCATGAAGTATAGGAAGAAGGATGAGATGGTCACAGAAGCAACAAAGATTTCTTCAACAAATAAAAATTTTGCTGCCTCAGTAAGAAGTGTGTCTTCCAACTTTCTATCACTTCATTGAGTGAGAATTATTAGTAATCAATAATATATTCTTGATATTAATGCAGTATTGAATAAATAATGAAAACTTTGAAGACATTGAAGTTGATGGCCTTCTGTGTCTACCATTTTTGTGTGTAAGTAGATAATCAGCTAATCTTACATCTGTATTCATCACCATAGTGCTATAATCACTGGCGTGAACCACAGTTGGTAAGGTTACCAAAGGGAGAGGTAATCATCCTTTGAAATAAGGAAACAGATAGAAGATATTTTATTAGCTCTAATAAATTTATGTTTAGATATAATTTATTCCTTCAAGTGCTTTTCCCAATGATTTATGTAAGCAATAAAAGCATGAGCTTTCTATAATAAAATTGCTACTATGATGCCTAAATATCATCACTTTTCATACTGGCATTAAAATGTCGATGCTTTTTAAGAAACTTGAACTATGATGTAAATACCCTAGAGTCTCTCTACCTCCCTTGACAATTTCTTCCTAAATGAAAATGGAGTGCTGATGATGAATTTGAATGATGAATTTATTTATTACTATATCTCTATTTGAAATGTTTAATTTTATTTATTTATTTTTGGTACTAGGAATCGAACTCAGGCCCCTTGAACTTGCTAGGCAGGGACTGAATCACTAAGCTATATCCTCAGCCTCTAGGAATTTTTAATTTTATAACCTATATATATAGCAATTGTGTTAGTCTATATATATATATATGTATATAATATATATATATATGCTATACTAACTGTAATACATATAACTATAATATGTACTTACGAGTTCACCATTTGGTGGCCATAAATTTCTTCAGTTGTTCTTTGTCATGAAAATATCTTATTTCTCCATCAATTTTTAATGATAGTTTTGCAGGGTACATCAATCTGGGTTGAAAGTTATTTTCTTTCAGGATTTGAAATACTTCACTCTAAGCTCTTCTTGACTTAAAGGTTTGTGTTGAGAAGTCTGCCATGATTCTGATAGGCTTTCCTTCATAGGTGATCTGTTTCTTTTCTCTGGCAGCTTTTAGTATTTTGTTCTTGTGCTGTATATCTGATACCCTTATTATTATATGTCTGGGTGAGGATTTATTTTGGTTGTGGTTAATTGGTGTTCTGTATGCCTCAGTTACCGGTATTTCAGATTCTCTTCCCATGTTTGGAAAGTTTTCTGCTATTATTTCTGTGAATAGTCTT
This sequence comes from Dasyprocta punctata, assembly GCA_004363535.1. NCBI lineage: Eukaryota > Metazoa > Chordata > Mammalia > Rodentia > Dasyproctidae > Dasyprocta > Dasyprocta punctata. The sequence goes on from RJWM01050555.1 coordinate 10,513, forward strand.
CGCAGGTCATTGGAATTGACTCCTGCTTTTTCATTTATGCCTATTAATCTTATGTTATTTCTCTTGGCATCATCTTGCAGCTGTTGAATTGTTGTTTCTTGGTTCCTTACTATTTTTAGGAGATCTTTTCTTTCATGGCCATGATCTCCCATGCTGTCTTCAAGATCTGAGATTCTATCTTCAGCTTCATTTAAGCGGTTTTTCAAACTTTCC
>RJWM01050556.1:0-10724 GCA_004363535.1 Dasyprocta punctata
TTTAAACCCTCTGTGAGTTCTTTACATAGGTTACAAGTCCCTAGATAGAAAGACCTTTGGGGTGGGTTTTGTGGTGTTTTTTTTTAGTAAAACCCAGCTGTTGCGTATGACTTTTTCTTGCCTTTCTGTTCTAGCGTAAAAGATGAAAAACATTTTTTTTTTGCATACTATGGTGGGGAATGGGGTTCAAAGCGTGGTAATGGTGTTAGGCCAGGGACAAGGATGCTTATCCCGCCAGGGGTGGTACCGCAAGCCTATAACTCCAACACTTGGGAGGCTGAGGCAGGATTGCTGAGAGTTCAAAGGCCAGCCTGGGCAACATAGTGAGGCCCAGTCTCAAACAAAACAAAAGAACCCTCACTCCCCCCTAAAAAAAAAGTTGCTTACCCTGGTTGTGACAGCAATGGAACTGGCCAATGTTGGTCGATCTGGGAGAGATTCCTGCATGACCGGCGTGGACCCCAGGATTAGCCAGGACAGGAAATGGGGTGGCTGTGCGTGCTGCCTGACCTTGGCGTGGCTGTGTGGTCTGGGAGAGGTTAGGCAGCCTCAACCTGGCCCCAGGAGAGCCGAGGCGAGCTGCTTGGGCAGTCTCATGCAGGGACCTAAATAGAAGCCTGCAGTTTTCTCTGTTTTCCTTTTTTCTTTCTCTTTATCTCTTTCCAGAAGTTCACAAGAGATACTGGAGGCATTCAGTGCATCTTAAGTGATTATGGGTAACTCATTGTCTGTCCCCAAAAATATCACTTCCAAGTTTATTTTACAAAATCGAGACTGATTTAAGATGGAAAGTTTAAAAAGGTTTATTTTTCTCCAAAGGTAAACTGAAGAATAGAAAGGCAAGGCCTCAAACTTGGTTTTGTAATAAGGAGGAAATATGAACAAAGATTCCATCCAGCAATCTACTGCTTTTCTCTCTCCCCTTTTGACTCTTACTGGTTGTAAGTCAGTACAGTGTTAACCGATAGGAAAAAATGAGTTATATTGAGTACTTGGGGTACTAAAGAAAACACTTTTATGACTTACATAATAAAAAGCAGTGCTAACCGATATTCTCCTGGGGACACGATACTACTGAGTAGGCTATTTATAGTTGTAAACCAAAACCCAGGAAAAAAATCAGATTATAATTCAGCGTGGCGAATGCAGCTAAAAGTGCACTCTGATTTAATGCAATTGTTTTGCATCATCATACATGTTTGTTTTTCTGCCTGTTGATCTGGGTCAAACAGTTGGTTAAAGTATCTGCAGCTGCTTTACTTAAGAAAAAAAAATTTTTTTGAGTTCATATCAATTTATTTTTATTTTTGCTCTTACAGGCTGTATTAGGGATTTCCACAAAAATAAACAAAGAAACCAAACCAAACCAAACCAAGCCAAACCAAACCAAAATAAAACACCACCAAACAGTTAAACAGATATTCAAGGGTTACCAAACGCCTATAAAACATTAGAGAGTAAAAACAAAAAATGCTATGCTCTGTGTTTACATAAAGCTTACAAATAATATTCTTAAAGCTTAGTGACAGAAAGATTATATGGCTTAGGTTAATATGCATATTTTTGTGTGTTAGCTTTTTTGTTAGTTTTGTTTTGTTTTGAGACAGGGTCTCACTATGTAGCTCAAACTGGCCTTGAACTCACTGTGTAGTCCAAGTTGGCCTCAAACTGGTGGCAATCCTCCTGCCTCAGCCTCCCAAGTGCTGGGATTACAGACATGCACCACCATGCCTGGCTTGTGTATTAACTTTTAAGTATATGTTATCTTCTAAAAGTTCTTTTTAAGTAGGCTTATAGACAAATAGACATGCATGATATTAGCCCAAATGCTTTTTGTTTGCATGGCTTAACAATGAGGTAATTTAAATTGGTTGGTAAGATAACAACAAAGATGTCTTTAAAGCTGGTAACATGTTTGCTCAGGTTGTTCATCAATCAAGACATTATCTTAAAAACTGGTTTATAAATGAAATATGCGTTGTTTTTTGTGTATAGTAACTTAAGCATCTTTTCCTTGGTTAAAGATAATATATATAATTTCCCTATAGTTAAGATTTGGTCTTATGTTAAAGATGCACTAGAGCTTATTTTTATGGAAAATCTTATTTTTTCCAAGTACAGCAATCTACATTTATTCATGTATAAAAGTCTACATTTATTCAAATACAGTCATGCCATCTTCTTGTGGAACACTGTCATTATTCTCCAAACTCCAAATTCTGGCCTGAATTCCTTGTGACTCCACTTCCTGTAGAGTCATTGGCCCCAATCTTTTGTGTCCAGCAACAGAGCTCTCCTTAAATGAGCACTTCTTGTCCAGATAGCCTGTGCAGACTGCTTTGGCCACACAGCTGTCAGTGATTTTACCCTGTGAATTCTTTCCCTGAGTCACAGCCTCTTGCAGGCTGGGCTTCGCAAAGTTTCCATTAAATCAAGTGCTAACTGAAAATTTACAAGACTAGAGTGGCAACAAAAATGATGACAGTTAAGAATGGTGGTCCACATAAAAGCAACAAAAAAACTGCAGGCACCAAAATTCAGAAAACGTTTATTTCACACAACTGCATTAAGCACGTCTGTACACAACAAGTCTCAAATTCATCTGTTTACCTCAGTGTTTATCTCGAGTCCAAAGATGCTTGCTTGGATATTTACAAATACTTAATTATAATTTATGCTATCATTTATTTTAAGTATGAATGTCAATAATATTATTTATTTATATTTAATTATATATAATATATGTATATAATAATTATTTTATAGTTCAACGCATCTGCTGTGTGTTGCAACAGACACATTAAATGCATCCATCTAGCTGATCATCTTAACTGGGGCTTATTTTTGGGGTAGCATTTATATCACAAGCATCCTATAAAATCATGCTAAGGGTTGTTTTCCAGTTAGATCTTATTTTGGGGGAAATACAGTGCATATATATGGCCTAAAACGTTAACCATGCTATACTTTGGCTCTCATGAGTAATCTAAAAGAATTGTTAAAATGAGTAAATAAGTAAATATAAATGAGACTAATGTTTATTTTAAACGTTCATAACAACATCTGAGTCATCATTTGCTCAATATAAACAGTTGCTCAATATAAACTTTCTGAAAGTTTATAAGGTAATATGGTCTATTAAATGTGTTCATATATAAAAGTTTAAGATTGCTTTCCTAAGTTTACTAAGTTAAATTTCTAATATAATTTTACATTAAAATATTTTTTAAAATTTCCCTTAAGTGGGTGGGTGGGGGGCACTGAACCAGGGAAATTGCCAGATAGAACTCTCCTCTGTGGCTGAGAAAGTAGCTCCCTGAACCAATTTGCTTCTCCACCAATTGGTAAGCTCTCTGGTTTCCCCAGAGTCCTATTGTGCTACACCCACAAATATTATTTTTAAAAATATTAAATTTAAATAAACCTATAAGTAAAAGTTTAAAGAGTTTTCTAACACATAAGGTTTTCTTAAGGTTAAAATGCTGTTGGCTTGAGACTTGATTAAAAAACAAAGGTGTGTTTTATCAAAATAATTTCTTGTGTTTCCTACTGTTAGGCTTTTGGTTGCTAAAGAAGCTCAGTTTTAAAAGTTAAAAGATTATTTAAATGTAAACTAATGGTAATATATTTCTGACAGTTTATAATTGGTTAAATCAAGCAGCTATTATCTTAGATTATACCACATGCTATGTACACCTGAGATGTGTATATACCTGAAGACAAAATATGCTGAGTCCAAGCTTTAAGAGTTATGGCAATGCAACAAAAGCAAGGCAGGAGGCATCATAATCCCTGACCTGAAATTGTACTACAAAGCTACTGTGATAAAATCAGTATGGCACTGGCAAAAAAACAGACCTGAGGATCAGTGGAACAGATTAGAAGATGCAGACACAACTACAAAGACACTCAGCCACCTTATCTTTGACAAAGGGGCCAAATGTGTTCACTGGAAGAAAGATACCTTCTTTAACAAATGGTGCTGGAAAAAATTGGCTTTCCACATGCCTAAGACTACAACTAGACCCATGTCTATCACTGTACACTACAATCAAAATGGATCAAAGATCTAAATATTAAAACAGAAACACTAAATCTACTGGAAGACAAGGTGGGTAATAATCTTGAAGACATAGGGGTAGGCTAAGAGTTCATGAACAAAACACAAACTGCACGGGAAGTACTTCAAAGTATCAACAACTGGGATCTCATCTTATTAAAAAGTTTTTGCACATCAAATGAAATCACCGAGAGTGAAAAGAAAGCCCATAGAATGGGAAAAAATTTTAGCCAACTGTCCCTGAGACAAAGCACTCATATCTAGAACATATAAAGAATTGAAAAACATCAGGGCCCCCAATTCAAAGACCCAATCCAAAAATGGGCATCTGAGATGAACACACACTTCTCAGATGAAGAAATACAAATGGCAAATAAATATATGAAGAAATGTTCAACATCACTGATCAGTCGAGAAATGCAAATTAAAACAACATTGAGATTTCATCTCACTCTAGAAAGAATAGCTGTTATCAAGAAATCAACTAATAACAAATGTTGGCAGGGCAGTGGGGAAAAAGGAACCCTTCTCCACTGTTGGCAGCAGTGTAGACTGGTACAATCGCTGTGGAAATTGGTGTGGAAAATTCTCAAAAAATTAGGATTGGAGGTCCCATTCAATCCAGCTATTCACCTTCTGGATATTTTCCCAAAAGATGTAAAACATCATGCCACAGCAATATATGTGCACCTATGTTTGTAGCAGCACAATTTGTAATAGCTAAATCTTGGAAACAACCCAAATGCCCATCAACTGAGGAATGGATAAAAAAGATGTGGTATTTTTATACAGTGGAGCATTACTCAGCTATAAAGAAGGATAAACTTGAGGATTTTATAGGTAAATGGATGCAGTTAGAGACCATACTCCTAAGTGACATAAATCAGACTTTCGTGTAAATATCGTATTGTCTCCCTAATGTACATAAAAAGATTAAATAAAATCTAAAATGTACAATAGCTATTGTGAAAATGAAAGGGTAAGAAAGTTCTCAAATGGAAAGAACAACTAGGATAGGGAAACGGAGAAAAGAAAGTAGGGAAAAGATTATATACATACATAGATATATATGTGTGTGTCTGTAAATATATACAAGATAGATAACTATACTACTAATATGTTAGTTCATCAAAAAGAACAGTTTGTGTTTTCATTGTCTGATCGATCTTTTTTTCATGCCTAAATTTTGTAATCTGAACAACTACTTTCAAGGTAACAATATGCAATATATTAACTAGTGTTAATTTCCTATTTTTTTGAAATTCTGTATCATTTTCATGCTTTTTACGGTCATTTTTAAAATAAAAAAAGAGTTAAGGCAAGGTAGGTATAATGCATGCAAAGTAACCAATAGATGCTGTCTTTTACACATTGTATCTAGACCTTAAACATATAATTAAACAGTTGGACATTTCCTTAAATTCGGTCCTGCCATTTAAAACTTGATCTACATCTATTGGCTTTGATTAAACAAGCATTTTGTTATTGTATAAATGAGATACAGTTGTGTACTGGATAACAAGTCTGTTAGTGGTCAGTAACACAGTTTCCTAAACTTGTAAGAAGTTTAAAAATATCCTTCAATTCTTGTCAATGCAGTTACACCATGTGAACCTGTTAAAGGAATTCAAATTTTGCCTTCGTGGTGGCGCACGCCTTTAATCCCAGCACTCGGGAGGCTGGGGTAGGCGGAGCGTTGTGAGTTCAAGGCCGGCTTGGACCACAACGTGAGCGCAAGGCCAGCCTGAGCTACATAGTGCGACCCTGCCTCAAAAAACCAGGGCCGGGAGTTTGGCTCAGCAGCTTAAGCGCCTGTCTGGCAGGTGTGAGACTGTGAGTTCGATACCCGGTGCCGCAAAAAAAAAAAAAAAAAAAGGGTAAAAACGAAGTCGGTATATGTAAAAGAGTTCTGTATAGTTTTGATGCCAATTATTGCTAATCTCTTCATATATTAAATGCATTTATATTCCCCAAGTGAAGGAAGTAAAAGATCTTTACATTGAAAACTACACTACTCTGAAAAAGGAGGTTGAAGAGGTTATCAGAAAATGGAAAGATATCCTTTGCTCTTGGGTAGGAAGAACCAATATAGGAAAAATGGCCATACTCCTAAAATTATATAGATTTAATGCAATTCCAACAAAAATACCATCAGCATACCTCACAGAGCTAGAGAAAACATTCCGAAAATCCATTTGGAACCAAATGAAACCTAAAATAGCAAAAGCAATTCTGTGCAACAATCTCTGACTTGAAATTGTACTACAAAGCTACAGTGATAAAAACAGTATGGTACTGACAAAATATAAACAACAACAATAACAAAAAAATCCCCCCAAAACAGACCTGAGGATCAATGAAACAGATTAGAAGATGCAGAAACAACTCTATACATACACTGCCAACTTATCTCTGACAAAGGAGCCAAACACCTTCACTGGAAGAAAGATAGCCTCTTTAATAAATTGTGCTGGAAAAACTGGCTTTCCACATGCTAAAGACTACAATTACACCTGTATCTCTTATCGTGCACTAAACTAAAACTAAAATAGAAATGGGTCAAAGATCTAAATATTAAAACAGAAACACTAAACCTTCTGGAAGATAGAAAAGGTAGAACTCTTGAAGTGATTGGTATAGGCAATGGCTTTATGAACAAAAACACAGCCAGAGAAAATATTACAAAGAATCAACAACTGGGCTCTCATTTTATTAAAAAGTTTCTGCACAGCAAAAGAAACCAACAGAGTGAAGAGGCAACACACAGAGTTGGGAAAATTTTTTCCATCTGCTCCTCAAAGGACTAATATCTAGAATATATAAAGAACTCAAAAAAATTTGATACCCCAAATTTAAAGATCCAGTTCAAAACTAGGCATCCTAAATAATTAAACACATAGCCAAGTTTGGTGGCACACACCTATAATCTCAGCACTAGGGAGGCTGAGGCATGAAGATTGTTGCAAGTTTGAGACCAGCCTGGGCTACAAAGTGAGCTCAAGGGCAGCCTGAACTGCATAGTGAGACCCTGTCTCAAAAACAAACAAACAAACAAGCAAACAAAGAAAGTAGAAACAGCAAATAAATACATTAAAAAATGTTCCGTATCACTGTTCATTTGAGGGACACAAATTAAAACAATCCTGAGATTCCATCTCACTCCAGAAAGAACGGCTATTATCATGTTCTTTTTATTGTGATGAAATACACATAATATAAATCTACCACAATAACCATTTCAAAACATTTAGTTCAGTGGCATGAACTATGTTCATGATGTTGTGAAATCATTTAATCACCGCAAATGGAAACTTCATGTCTATTAAGCAGTCCCTCTCCCCCATCTCCTCCCTCTACCTTTGGAAACCATGAATCTATTTTCTGTCTGTATGGATCTGTCTACCCTTAATATTTCCTATCAATGAAATCGTATGATATATGGTCATTCGTGGCTGGCTTTTCTTACTTAACAATGTTTTTAAGGATCATTCACATTCTAGCATGGATCTGTACTTCATTCCTTTTATAGCTGAATAATATTCCATTGTATGCTCTTGCACCTTCTGCTTTTCCATCTCCCCCACCATTCTGGTGCTGGGATAGAATCCAGTGCCTCAAGCATACGAGGTAAGCACTCTACCACTGAGCTATATCTCAGACCTCCATTCTTTATGGGCATTTGGGTTATTCCTGCTTTTTGGCTATTATGGAAGTGAGCTGCCTCCAACATTCATGTATAAATTTGTGTTTGGACTCCTCTGGGTAATACTGTTGGGAATGGAATTGTTAGGTCATACGGTAACTCTGTGTTTAACTTACTGAGCCAAATTGTGTCCCACCGGCTCACCTATTTTATTTTATTTTATTTTATTTTTATTATGGTGTTTGCTGGGACCAGTGGGCTCCGCCACCAGGCAACAGCAAGAGCTGCTGCTCTGGTCCATGGAACCTGAGAGCCACCACCCGATCCCTTCAGGCTATGGCTCACTGGCTACCTGCACAAATGATGGAAATAACAGTGACAGTGTGAGCAGCTCTCACAAGACCCCCTGAACAGAGGAGGAAACTTATCCAAGGACACCTAGCCTTGTCTGAAATACAAATCCACCCTCTGAGCCACTCCCTCGCCCTGGCATGGGGACAGCCAGGCACGGGCTCCTGGTGTCTACCTCCAAGAACATCTACTGGTTTGCTTGCTGAGGCTGGCTGCTTTCCAGCTTCCGTCACTGCATCAGGCCTCCCTGATTTGGGCCCAGATCCCACTCAATCCTGAGAATCACCTCTGCCCAGGAGACCTGCCACAACCAGCTCTTCTCTGAGCCTTTGGTTTGGTCCCCAGGGACATGGGGTGCGGGACTGATCACAGCTCATTCCCCTCTCCCTAAGATAATTCTTGAATGTTTAGCCTTTGCCATGGTGTCACAGACCCCATACTCAGTCTGGGGACACCAGGCCTGGATCGGTGCTTTAGACCTTGGGACCTGAGTCTCCATGATCACCAAGGTGGACACCATTTCCACTACAGGAAGCTCCAGAGCAGGAAGGTGCAAAATGGAAAGCTCAGATGCAGGTCCGCCCACCATGTACTACAGCCCTGCAGAAATTCAAGAAGGCCAGGAGGGCTGGAGGACCATGATCTGAGAACCAATATCCACACCCTCTAGGGAGCAAGATGCAAATGAATGCTTTGATTCTAGAGGCTTTGTAAGTTTGGATTTAGGATGCTGGCTGAGGACTGCAGGTCATGTCTATACCTCAGAAGAGGCACAAGAGTGGCTCGTGGAAGCAGCCTAGAGAATGCAAGAGCCATGGGCAGGATCTCCAGCAGAGTGTGAACTCCCTGAGCAGCCCTCTCCCCAGGTCCCCAGCTGTAGCCACCATCTGCATGACCAGAACTGCAAACCGAGGCTGGCTGGAGCCTGTCCACTAGTTTCAGGAAGATGTCTCCTGTGGCTGGCTAGCATGCTGATTTGAGTGTGGTAGGAGGCTGGTTCTCCTTCTCTTCTTTCCTGCTGCCAGGAGGAGGGATCTGGAAGGGTAAACATCAACAGGAGCCTGGTTGTCTGATCTTTGCTTTGGGTTGGCCATGTATGGTTGATACATTGTGTCAACTTGAGAAATTTAGTTTAACTGAGAGACTCAGCAGGGAGCCAGGGTTCTTGCTTTGTAAATATCCTCATCCTGTGCAAAGGAGGGCAAGGAGATTTTGTGAGTGCTACATCTGCCCTGGAGGGTGGGGGTGGCCTGTGTACAATATAAGGCCTGTGTTTTCCCCTTTTTGTGCTGGCTGCTGCCTTGAAGTGTTGCCCCAGTGCCATGCCACCCTGCCTTGGAACCAGCTGATTATGGACTGAAACCTCCCAAAACTGTAAGATAAATAAACCTTTTCTTCCCTTCATTTTGGGTGTCGGGTATTTTGTCCCAGCAATGAGAAAAAAGTAAAAGTAACCAAGACAGACCATCACATATACAGAGGGAAAACCAATGTCACCCTGACCAGCAGCTAGACTTTCAGTAGGTCATCTAACCCACCTGTGCCAATGTCCTTCTACCTAGCAGGGAGAGGAAGACAATGACCAAGACAATGATTGTGATGGCCTCAGCCTGCAGCTGAACTCTCAAGTGCTGGTGGATGTGCACCCGTTCACTCCCCATTGCAGCAGCAGCAAGAAAGGGACAGTGGTGGTTTGTATGCTGCGGCTCTGGCAGGGATCAGCCAAGCTGGCGGGGCTTGCTGTGCAGGGGGAGGAGGGGCTGTCCCCACAAAGCCTTCATTATGGTGCATGTTATTTTGTGCTTAAGTACATTTACAAGCTGCTCACTGGAATCAGACAGCACGGGCATTCCTTCCAATTGGGAAAAGGCACAAATAATATAGAAACTCATTTCCTTTCCCAGACAGGAGGATTTGTACAATTTCTCATTTGCTTTCTGAATAGTGCCTGTATTGTCTCTGGAACAAGATACCATGGCTCAGTCATAAGCCTAAAAAAAAAAAATCATTCCTTCATGGAGGTTGAACTTGAGGGGGAGGGTGGTTGGAAATGGCAAAAAATAATGTTGCCAATGATGCACTGGAGTTTCATAGGCCTTGGGAGATCCCCAAAGGGGTGTGTGATTCCCTCATGCAAAAAACTTAAGAATCAGCTATATGCAGCCCTTTCTTTTGAGAGCAGGCACAGTTGAGGTCTGAACCATCAATTCCCAAGCGAGGGACCATGTCCTATGCATGGGCTCAGAGGCGTGGTAGGCCCAGGGATCTGTCAGCAGCACAGCTGCCGCAGAGCCAGGTATTCTAGGTGTCCAGACTCCTGGCTCAGCTTGCTGTCACCCCAGCCATGTGAACTGATAGTGTATGCCTGTGTGTGTGTGGAGGAGATGCATCTGAATTTAAATGCCAGTGTTCACTTTGGATCCTGGATATGAATCTGTTAGGTCTTAGGTATGTGATTCACTGAAAAGACTTTGGAAATTGTTAAGCTACCTGATAAATAAACCATGCCTCTCCCTCCCAAGTCAGTGGAAACATTTCCTAGGGATGTAGGGGCTCATTTGGAAAGAATAGAGTTCTCCTTGCAGGTGAGCTAAACACATATACTTGTCTTTTTACAAGAAACTTGACCTTTCTGGCAAAGAAACAATGTACTTACATGGCAACTAGCCA
>RJWM01050557.1:0-10723 GCA_004363535.1 Dasyprocta punctata
ACCTGTATATATGTATATGTAAGATAACTAAAAAGAACACTGCTGAATGTATTTGTTATTGAGAAAGAACAATTAATACTCATATGATTAGATCAATCTAGCATGTCTATATCTGATAATGTAAGAAACCATTTTAAAGATAACGATGCACAATATTGCAACCATTGTCAAGCTTCTATCTACCGGTTGTGTAAACCTGAAATGTTGTGTATTTACTCTAGTCATTTGCTTGTCTCTTTTGCTTGTTGTTTATACTATATGTGTCGTCTTTTTTTGTTGTTGTTGTTGTTTTTGTTTGTTTTGTTTTTCTTTGCTCAAATAAAAAAAAAGAACAAAATAGAAGATAATATGAAATAGGCAGATAGATCTTTAGCATATGGAAAGGGAACCAAGAGATGAAAGGAGGAAAGCGGGATGGCTGGAAAATGAAATTTAAAAAGGGGAAATGTGATGAGTTGTGTACATGCATCATGTCCCTATAAGGAACACGATCGCTATATACTATAAACATACGCAAAATATATATAGGAGGTGTCCGTGAGATGGAGGAGTAGGAGAAGGGAAATATATAAAAAATGAATTAAGATGTATCATCTATATGTGCTAACTCCTAAAGATGGACGTAATGAATTCCTACAAGTAACATGTACCAATAAAAAACTACCATCACAAAAGCCATAAAGTCACATACTTAAGAAGAGTAACGGACTTTGAGAAAGATAAACACAAGGAGTTCTACACCAGCCATGTTACAGTCAAATGGTCAAACACCATGGCCGAGAAAAAGAATCTTAGCATCTACATGTTACCACTTCCAAGGTACCCTTGCTTAGATTAACAGCATTCAAAATATTGGAAGACAGAAGCCACTTGGAGGGGAAGACTAAAATGTAAAGGAAAAAAAATATGTATCATAAACTTTATTTTCAGTAAAATTCTCCTTCAGAAATGAAGGAAAATTTGTGTTGTTTCTAGATAAAACAAAAAAAAAAAAGGAAAAGACAAGAAAATTGAGGTAAATAATTTCATCTAGTACTGCCCGATGACAAATGCTAAGAGAAGTTTTCTAGGCTGAAATAGAAAGACACCAGACAGGAATTTGATGCCATATGGAGAAATGAATAACTCCGGTAAAAGAAACTAAATGGTAAACATAAAACTAACATTTCTGTATTTTTGGTTTGTCACTCTTTATTTCCTACATGACTTAAAACATAATACACAATGCATAAAATGATATTTATAAATCTATGTTAGTGGGTACACAAAATACAAATATGTTGCTTGTGACAACTAAAATATTGAGGGTGAAGAAGATAGAATGGTATGGGAACAGAGATTTTGTACCTACTGAAAATTAGTTGACATAAATGCAAACTATACCATTATAAATTTAGGATTTGGGTAGTAATCGCCAAGGTAACGACAAATAAAATGTCTAACAATATGTTCAAATGATATAAAAAGACAATCAAACTGGTATATTGTAAATAATCGGTTAAATACAAGATATGACAATAAAGGAGGAAGTGAAAAACTCAAAGGTACAAGACATACATAAAACTAATAGGAAAATGTTAGAAGTGTGCTCATCTTTTGTTATCTGCTCTGTTCCCTTTCCCCTCTTTGTTTGGATTTACTGTTTATTTTTTCACAATAATCTCTGTTCTCCTCAATTTAGATTCTATCTCCAGAAGTTACTTAAAAATATGGGCTCCCTTCTCATTGTTGGACATTTTTGGTTGCTTATTTTTTTAATATTTCATATAATACAGGTAAGATCTTTTTCTACTCTCTTCTATGAACCGGAACTTGCAACTTCCTGGTCAGTGTTAGCTGTGGATCTTATCTCAATTTGTTGACTATTGTATTTACCAGTGTTTGTTGATCAGGGACATTACTCTGCTTACTTTTGCACTGTTGCTCTTAGTGCAGGTTTTCATCAAGTAGTTATACTCACGCTCTTTTTAAAAATTACTGGCAAACTTTGTACCAGATCTTTTCATGTGAATTTTGTGTGACTTTTAAATGTATCAGGCAATTTTGTTCCCCTGTGAGTGGAGATTTGTTTAATACACACACACATGCACACAGGCACACGTTATGCACACACACACGTGCACACACACACACACACACACACACACACTGGATTTTGGTTTCCTGCTCTCTTGCTAGTAAATTCTTTGTCTTCAAATTTCCTCTTATCTAGGAAGACTGTATTCTTTTATCTAAAGAAAGGCTATGTTAGACTCCCTAACAAAGTATAAGTTCAGTGTAGTGGCAATAGTCTCAGAAAGAAAATAATTGATCATTCATGTGACAATGCTAGTTATGGCTTGTATCTAGATGTCTTCCCTCAAAATCTCATGTGGTCAAAAGTGGGGCATTTCAGAGGTGACTCAATCTAGAGTGTGGGATGCTGGAATTAATTGCATGATGCTGGAATTAAGGTTGTGTGATTACGAACTTAGTCTACTGATTGTTTTGGCAAAGTTCACAGTGTGGATAATAGGAAGGCCCATACTGGTGGGAGCGCTACTTTCGCTAAGAGTGTGTAGCCTGAATAGAATATAAGGGCCATAAAGGAGGCCGCCGCTTGCTGCCTTTGCTTCCTTCTGCCTCCCATCTTTCACACCATGAAGCGTTTTTTCTCCTTTGAGATGCTCCTCTGCCATACCACCGGACATGGTAGCCAGCCAATTGTAGACTGAAATCTCTACAAACTGTGAGTCAAAATAAACCTTTCCTCTTTTAACTTTAGGTGTTTTTTGTCTCAGCAATGAGAAAAGTAACTAAAACATTAAGGAACCTTTAAACTGTGAAATGGATTTATCAGAATTGTATATACAGCCCTCAAATAATCACCTACACTTTTTATTTTCTTAATTTGGTGTAGATTTGCATAAAGGGCTTTTCAGCTGACAGCTAAACTTGGGAATAATATTAAAATCTCAGTTATGAATGCATTGTGGCTCGCTGAGATTTCCCACTGGTAGCTTTATTCATGCCCCAATAGTTTATTTAGCTTTTTTTTTGTTCTTAAAACACATTGTCATCTGTTTGAAGCTATTGTTGAAGTTCTTTAGTGAGTTCTTACCCGAATAATTTGACATACTCAGCAGCTCTGTTTAAAGAAAGGACTCTGTTTAAGGTTTTTTCCCCCTTCTTTAGAGGCATAATATATGTCAGAAGGGAATTCGGAAGGAATTACCATTGTTTAATGAATACTAAAGTAAAAAAGGATTAAACATCTTTACAAATAGCCACATCCCAAAGGCCTCTTGAGTTTAAAGATTGTGGAAGTTAATTATATAGTATAATTAAATTATCTTAATTATATTTCAAACTTTGTTTCATGAATAGAAAATATTTCCCCTTATGAACAGGGAATACCTTTCTTTCAGCCAAATCTCCTTTGGGATAGAAGGGTATTTGTCATTGCAATGTGAACAACAAGGGGAAAAATAATTCACAAAAAACTAAAGACATTACCTGTTATGATCTCTTCCATTCTGTCAATTTTCAGATTAAATTTAGCATTTGTAAGTCTTGTTATTGGTGTGAAATTGAATTAAGTATTTTAAAATTTGGCTCACTGTAAACATTCAATAACCATATACTATAGAATACAGATTTATTTTTTGCAGTGTTCTTAGCAATCACCAAGAGGCACTTTCAAGTGAATCTTAAAGTTTATAAGATAAATAAATCTGTTTCTTAGTCCCATTGGAATTGTTAATTGAGAATAAAGTCATAGAAATACAGTAGAATGATTGAAGAAGGTGTGAGTAGATCTTGAACTCATTAGCTATACACACAGGGTAAATACGTTTCTTCTCTCCCAATGTCATTTCTGTCATTTGCCAAATGAAGAGTGGAGGTAGGGGATTCTTAAAGTCTTTATCAGTTCTAATATTCTGCAAGGCCTTAATAACAACAACAATAGCAATAATGGCAAAAGGGCAGCTAGTCTAACTATATTTTACAGATGAGGAGATTATAACTTAGACTTGCCCACCATGGCATAACTAGAAAATGAAAATCTAGGAATCTGATCCAGAACTCTCTTAAACTCAGCCCATTTTCACTTGGATTTGAGAGACTACTCGCTTCTGAGAATAATTCAGATTGTAAAATACTACTTATTTCTATTTGGTCTCAAATAGAGAAAACAGAGTTACTACTTTATTCTCTTTTAGTTTTTCTTTTTATTAGTACACATGTGCAGTATATAGTAATTACATTCATTCTGGGAAGTTGGTACATATTCATAACATATCTTCATTATTTTATGTCTCCTTGATAGACTTTTCTGTGGGTCACTTTCTATCATAGCTTTCTTTGTGGAAGCCAAAAGGCAAGGGTAGACAAGAAAATACTATGAGTACTTACAAGATAAGGACCACTGAAATCAGTGCATGGGAAACTAAAAGCCCTTCAGTGAGTGAATTTAGAATGTATAAATCCATTTTGTGGAGAGTTCAAAACAAAATAAATACAGGATGAGGTCATAACTATAGGAAGACAAATGCTCCTATTTCCTAAAGATCTTTGAAGATTAATATATCATCAATTTACTCTGCACTGGCTCTTCTCTGAATATTGACACTGTTTAGAACACTGATTCATTACATGTGTTTGTCTTTCTAGTAGATTTTAATCGTTTTGTTAAGAGAGATCATGCATATATGCACAGAGAGAGACAGAGACAGAGACAGAGACAGAGAGAGAGAGAGTCTCACTCTGTAATCCAAGTTATCTTTGAAATCAAGTTAGCCCAGGCTCGCCTCAAACCTTGTAGCAATCCTCCTGTCTCAGCCTCCCCAGTGCTGGGAAAACAGGCCTGCACCACCATGTCTAGCCTATATGTTTGAATGCGTGGCAAGTAGTCCAGTGACTGGCATTTAGTAGACTGAATGGATGAATGTATATATTTAGGGATGGGGTGGCAGGAAGCAATTCATGTTTTAGTAGCAGCAACAGCACAAGTAGCTATCAGTCAAGTTATATTTATCAACAGACACTGTGTGCCAGGTATTCTTAGACAATGCAGAAAAAACAGACAAAATACCTGGCTCATGGAGGTTATGGTGTAGCAAAGGTACACAAATCAACACAAAATCAAAATAGTAAAGAAGTAAAATGGATTGTATTTAGATATCAATGAGGAAAATAGAGAAAAATGAAGCAGGAAAGGAGGAATGGGACTAGCAAGATATAGTATTGCATCTCTAATCAGAGAGCTCAGGAGAGGCTTCTCTGAAATGATTCAATTGAAAGAGATTGGAAGCACTTGCCAGCATCATACTAGAAATTTAGTGTGAATGCGTTAGTTAGTTAGCTAGAGTTTCTATAACTGCCACAAACTGCATTTTAACCATTATTTCAGATTTGAGACACATTCTGGGATCAAGGAGTCATCAGGATTGCCTCCTTCTGAGAACTAAGACGGGAAGATCTGATTTGTGTTTCCCTCCTCGGCTTATAAATAACCCTCTACCATATCATTTTCCATCTATGAATATCTCTGTGTAGCAATTCTCTCTTTTCATAAAGCCACCAGTCATATTGTATTGGGGCTTTCTCTAATGACCTCATTTCAGCTTTATTCCTGCCGTAAATGACTTTATCTCTAAATAAGATCATATCTCATATTCTGGAGTACTGAGATTAGGACTTTAACATATGGATTTGTGAACAAGGGAATGATTCAATCTGTACCTGTGCATTATCTTCAATGCTGAGCAGCCATGATCATTTTGTTTAATATGGGGACACTAAGCTTCCAATATTTTAAGGACATGAGTGGTAAATTATGAGATCATAGTTAAGAATTCTGGTATGTTTTCAGTCAGAAATCTTCCTGTTATCCAATATATAATACTCTTTATATTTTTACCTACTCCTGAAAGTTTTTCCTAAAATGAGATCAATCTGTTGGTAGTAGAATTCTTAGTGAATTTAAAACATATTTCTTAAGTACGCACTGTGTAACAGACATTGTATTTAGGACTATTCGTCCATTGATCAAAACAACAACAACAAAATATTACTCTTTTCATGAACCTTGTACATTATCATAGAAGACAAGGAGTTATATTATATAATGAATCATTATAAATGAAGACATTTTTCTAAAAGCAAGAAATAAAATTGCACAAGAGGTCACAACACAAGAATTTAATCTAGATTGGAATATAAGTATTCTTCCTTGAGGGAAAAATTTCAATTCATATTTTGAGATCTGTAGATTTAGGAATGGGTGCGTTGTCAAATGGCAGTTTGACAAAACAAAGAATGTTCTAGATTTCTAGAACAGCATGTGCAGAAGAATAATTAAGAAATTGAGTTTTAAGACATGTTACATGGTTATGGTAACCAAGATAGTATTGTTTTGATGTAAAAGCTAAAAGAAGAGAGGAGAAATCCCAGATATAAATCCATACCTCTAGGGCCTGGAGTTTGGCTCAGTGGCTTAAGCGCCTGTCTGGCAGGCGCGAGGTTATGAATTCAATCCCTTGTGCCACAACAAAACAAACAAATAAACAAAAAAAAAAATAAATCCATACCTCTGAAGCCAACTGATTCTCAACAAGGCACCTAAAAGCAAACAATGGAGAAAGGACAGCTTCTTCAATAAAGGGTGCTGAGAAAATTGGGTATCTGTATGCAAAAGATTAAAACTTGTAATCTTCTAATTCTGTACAACAATGAACTAAAAATGAATGCATTTCACATAGATGGGGATGGAGATGGAGGAGATACAGATACAGATACAGATAAAGATACGGATACAGATAGATACAGGGTTATAAACAGTGGCATCTTGATTCACAAACTCAGTTCCTTCCACAATTCTGGGGAAGATGGCCATGGTCATGTTCATCAACGTAAGTGGAGTTTGCAGACTGAAGCAAAATTTTGCTGAATGCTTCTGTTCAAGAACTGAACAGTTGTTTGTTTGTGAACAGATGTGTTTGTGAACTGAGAAATTAATTTGTGCATTTGTGTGTGTGTGTTTGCCTCGAAAGTATAGAACTACTAGAAGAAACTATGGGTAAAATTACTTCAAGCCATTGTTATAGACGTAGATTTATTTTTTATAAGATCCCCAAAATGCAGACAGCAAAAGCAGAAATAGATAAAGGAATTATATCAGACTAAGAGAAATCTGCATAAAATGAAACAATGAATGGAATTAAGAGGTAACCCACAGAATGGGTGGAAATATTGACAAACTATTCATAAGATAAAGATTAATATCCAGAATATAGAAGGAACACAAATAACAGCATAATAAATTGAAAAATGAATGAAAGATTTGATTAGGACTTTTTCATAGGAAGAAATAGCGGTGCCTAACATGTACATGAAGAAAATTCTCACCATCATTAGCCATCAGGGAAATGCAAATTAAAACCACAGTGAGATGTCATCCCACCCCTGCCAGAATGGTTATTATTAAAAAAAAAGTAAAAACCAACAAATGCTGTTGAGGGTGTTGAGGAAAGGGAATTTTTATAAATGGGAAAGGAAATTAGCATTTCAGATAGATAAGTTCACAGCTATCATTATTGCAAGACTGGTAAAATAGAGTAATATTGATATCAACTTAGTTGTCCATGAATAAATGAATAATTGTTTAACAAAAACATGTTATATACACACACATATGCATGAACCTAAACTGCAATAATATTCAGCCAAACAAAAATGAAATCTTATAGTAGCTGCCAAATCGTTGGAAATGGAGGAAATTATGTTCATTGAAATAATCCTGACCCAGACAGGAGAAATACAAAAATGAATCTGAATGTAGAATAGCAATTACTAGAGATTTAGAAGGGTAGCAGGAAGAAGCGATAAAATAATATTGCATTAGAAGAACCAAAACACAGACAGAAAGAATATGTTCCAGGGTTCTACAGTGGAGTAGCATGACTACAGTTCACAATACTATATTATACATTTTATGAAAATTAGTAAAGGAACTTGAATATGATAAAGAAATAGAAGTATTAATTAGCCTGATTTGATTAGTGCATATTGTATTAATGCATATCACACTGCACTCCAGAAATATGAACAAATTTATCACTTTATTAAAATCAAAATATTAAAATATGTAAAAAAACTAATCCAGAATAAAAAAGAAAAAATACCAGTAGAGGGAAGGTGTTGCAAGGGAATGTCAAAAGAGGGAAAGCTTCCTGCTGCAAGAAAAGACTTTCATCTTTTTTTAAAAATCTAAGATTTTATGGAAGAAGACTTGGAAGGATATGGACAATGTGATACTTACATTTTGGAAGATCACTCAAGCTGTAGTAAGGAAAATGAATCACCAAAGGACCAGATTAGAAACGTGGTAATAGATAAAGAAACTACTATAATAGGTTATATGAGTTCCATGGAAGGATGAAGAAATAACAAGAGATGGAGACAAATATATGGATTTAAGAAATATTTAAGAGGTAAAATAGAAGTAGTCATATTATGTTCTTAAAAATGATAAGAATGACCAAAGATGATTCTCAATTTTCTAGCTTCAAGCAATGGATGGATATAGGTAACATTCATGAAGTTGAGGAATGCTGGGAGTGGATCAGAGCAAATAGTGAGCAAACTTTGTGTTAAACTTGCAGTTAAGGATAAATTGAAGTTGAAAGGCATTTAAGAAGGCACTGGATGCAAGTGTCCACAGCTAAGATGGAAGACAATCCTTGAGACACAAAGGGGGGATTATCAGTCTAGAGATTTTAATCAAAGCAGAAGAAAAACCAGATGTATTTACCATTCTCTAACTCATTTTTCTGAAAAGATTTTGGAAATACAAAGTAGAAAACTCTCTGATTCAGAGTCAGGACACGAGCACTGTAAGTAGAAGTCCACTCTAATTTGCTTTTTCATATCTGGAAACTCATTTGTTTTCTATAGTGCCTTACTTTACACAAATGAAGAAGAGGCTAGAATAACAGTATCGAGACTCTTAACTCAACTTTCTTATGTTTGTGTGCAAACTGTAAACACACATATCACTCACCAACTTATTATGTGGTTCAGGAAGGAAAAGCATCTATATCTGTACTAGATGAAGATAAAAGGATACTTACTGGAAGGACTGTGAGAGCAATACAGAATCCACAAACAATGCATGTGCAATTTAGAAAAAGAAAAACAGTATGATGTTTTCTCAACAGATACATTACCCTAGTATGAGAGACCCTGGAGAATATCATAAATCACAGAAAACCCGCTACATTGATGGCCCTTAGAGAACAAATTGAAGACGCACATGCAACAATCTCAGTGACCAAGTTTACCCAAGCAGCAGTTCACTGTACTAGCCAATGTCTGGATGTGAATGGCCACCACTCTGACCATCTCTTGCAATTGTAGAGGCCAAGAGTAACTTGTATTATTCTCACAATGCCTCAATACATTTAGTATTAAAATATTCATACAAGTTTTTTTTTTTTTCGAAATTGTGTGTACATATTTTTGGCAGACTCTCTAGTTTTTCTCAGGGATTTGAAAAGAGTAAGTCTTAATTCTGTTTTCTTTTTCTTTTTCCAACGGGGATCAAACTCACAACCTCACACCTGCCAGGCAGGCACTTAAGCCACTGAGCCAAACTCCCGGCTCTATTTTTTTCAAGGCAGTGTTGCACTATGTAATTCAGGACGGCTCTGCTCACGTTGTAGCCCAAGCCAACCTCGAACTCACAACGCTCCACCTACCTCAGCCTCCCGAGTGCTGGGATTAAAGTCATGCACCATCATGCCTGGTTTAAGTCTTACTCTGAATTAAGAAGGGCATAGGGAAATTATACTCTCAGTAATAATTGACCTACATTAACAATGATCAGGAGTGTATATTTTATAGATGAGATTAAAAGCATTACCAATTGCCTAGGGAACTTCAAGACAATAGGTCTTTCTTATTGCTTTCTTGCATTTCAAGTGATATATACTTACTAAGTGATATTTTCAAGATAATTCTTGAATTTTCAACACAATAATTTTATTCATTCTTATATCACTTATTTCCCACAAAGAGGAAGTGCTAGGCATACTGAATACACTAATTAATTATGTGGAATCATTTTCACCCACCCATGGTTGGAGTAAAGATGTACAAATAAAATTAGACACATAAAAGAATGCCTACGTGATATTTGGATAAAACTGTAACTGCTTTTGAATTCTGCCGCGGTCCAGCCGGGCTAGGTCCACAGAGTCCCCAAAGGTGGGCTGAGCGTCGGCGCGTGGAGAACAGACACACAAACAGCTCAGAGACTGCGTGAATCTGCTTCGTTCATTGTAAGCTCAAACAAGGTGTTATATACCCCCTTTTTGGCCAGGGTCGGAAGTTTAGACAAGAAAAAAAAGAAAAGCAAGGAATGTCTCTACAATAACATGGTTTCTATAGTCATGTGATTAGTTAGCATGGTCATAAAATTTATACCTAGTTAAAAGCCTAGAAGTGTGTTAGTACTATTAACAAGTACTCTCTAATGGTGTTCTTATCTAAAAGCCTATAAAACATAAGAGTATACTTAGCCCTAAATTAACCCCCTTATCTCCCCATTATGTTCCTGCAGTTGTAAGAATGTGTTATCTATCTCATCTCTATAGCAATACATTAGCATCTCTGTAGGGAGGCTCCCAGACAGCCCCAGCCAACTGATCGTTATCATTATCTTTAAGGGCTCCCAAACTTC
>RJWM01050558.1:0-10731 GCA_004363535.1 Dasyprocta punctata
GAGAGAGGCCGAGGCAAGAGGATTGCATTTTAGTGACCCTGTCTCAGAAAACAAAAAAAGTGATGGAATGAAGACCCAAAATTCAATCCATAATGGTGGCGAGGGGGCTGCGAGCGGAGAATAAGGGGGCCAGTAGAGTGGAGAATAGAGACTAGAACCAAAGGAAGAGGACAGGGAGTGAGAATAAAGTGAGCAGAACCAGATCCAGAAAGGTTGTGCGGCTCACAAAAAGTAGGTTTGATTTCATCTCACCTGCAGTGAGAACCATGCTGCCGGATACAGTTTTACAGGCTGTGCACTGCATAAAACCTCAGTCAGGGGGCCACAGGAGATTAAGTCTCATGCCATAATTGGACTGCATTCTCTCAGAGGCAGTACATTTTTAGAATTCACCTCAAGGAATTCTGGCCCAAGTGGGAGGCAAGCCTTGGAGAGGGTTTTGGGGGAGTTAGAGGAGTCCACAGCTAGCCCTAGCTTCAGGTTTTGAAAGCTTGGGGTTTTAGGAGATCTTGCTGTGTTTTTACCTGCAGTCACTGATGAAATGGAAGTCCTCTACATCATCCCGGATTTCATCCCTGATGGTAGCAGGGGAAGGCAAGGGTGGCCCCCCAAATGGGCAGGGGCCAGGAGAGGCACAGGTGATCCAATTTCTCTGCTATATTCTCTCCTCCTCTGCTCCAATCAGCTCAGGGCATGGAGTTCCTGATGATGGTAGGCACGGAGAAGTACACCAGCTCCCCCATGGTGCCCAAGGGTATGTTTTTCAACACCTACAACAACCTGCTGTTCATCTGGGGCAACTTCCTCCTGCAGAGGTAGGCAAGTGTGAGTCCCAGCCCCACTGTGTGTGTGTGTGTGTGTGTGTTGGGGGGGCTTTCGGAAGTCACTAAGCCTTCAGAGGAGACCCAAGTGACTGTGTCAGGACTGAGAACAGGGAACCATGGATTGGGGTAGTCAGGGATAGGATATGTATATATTTGCTTTGTGGTGCTGGGGCTTGAACCTAGAGCCTTTTCCCTCAGCTACATGCCCAGCCCTTTTTGTTTTTATAATTTTGAGATACAGTCGTGCTAAATTGCCCCATCAGGGCTGGAACTTGTGGTCCTCCTACTTTAGCTTCCCAGAGTGCTAAGATTACAGGCATGTGCTACCCATGCCTAGGAGTCTTTCTTAAAATTGAACTTCATGTGGCTGGGTGTGATGGTGCCCCGCTGTAATCCCAGCTCATGGGAGGCTGTTAAAGGCTTGTGGCAAGTTAAAAGTCAGCCTGGACTGCATAGTGAGTTCAAGGCCAACCTCAGTTACACACATAGGGAGACCCTGAGACCCTGTCTTGATAAACAGAAAAAAAAAAAAGAAATTTTATGTAAGGACCCAAGCTAGAGGAGCAGTAGAAGCACATTTTCTAAGGACAGTTTAGGGACTTTCCCACTTTCTCACCACTTCCATGGTAGATAGCAAACTGCTTCTGTCCTACAGATGGGGACAGGGACTGTTGAGAACAGAAGGTCGCCAAGGGTGTGCAGTGGGGCCAGAAGCTAGGCATCCAGGTCCCTTTGCACTGGTCAGTGGGTCCTGTGTTACATTAAGCTAGTGCTGAGGAGCAGGTATTTCAGATGCCTATGCCCTGAGCTTCCTGTCTCTGCCTCTTGTAGCTACAATCAAGAAAACTACACCTACCTGGCAGGTTTCCCCAAAGAGTTATGCATCAAATACCTGGTCAACTCATTTGGAGGGGACATCGCTATTATCACAGAGACTGAAGAGGTGAGCTGCCCTGGGCCGTTCTCCACTCCCTCTCTGCTGGGAAAGGACATCAGAAGCTCCATCCATTACAGAACCCTGGAATACAGAGAGGGTCAGGGTCTTTCTCAAGGGCACATAGCACCAGCACTCAGCAGGGACCACCCTAGACTACATAGCAAGACTCTGTCTCAAAAAACAAATGAATGTACGTTCTGGCATAGGGACTGGAACTTGAAGTGGCAGGGCTTGAGCAAGTAGAGAGATGGCACTGCAGAGAGGCACAGGGCTCACCTGGTTCCATGGGGAGTGAGCTCCAAGCCTCAGCGCTGAGGGGAAGGAGGATGCTGCTGGAGGTCCCCACGGCCCAGACACACAGCCCATTGCCCTGCAGATCTGGTACCTCCTGGAGGGCAATTATCACGTGTACCGGCTGTTCCCGTCCCGGGCCTGGAGCATGCACTCAAGCCTACAGATGTTGCAGCAGCCCTCCCTCTACACAGACCACGAGACCTCGGTCACTTTCTTCTACGAAGACAGAGAGCTGTACCAGGTGCCAGGATAGCGCTGCAGGGCCACATGGGGGTGCTCACCATAGGGTACTGACAGCATCTTACTGGCCTCCTCCTCCTGCAGCTGGTATACCTCCAGGGCCATGGGCAGGGTCGCCTGGTCAAGAGGCTCGTGCCTGTGGAGAAGCTGCTGCTGTATGAGCAACAGAGCCACTACCGCTTGGAGCAGCGGGGGTAAGAAGATGGGGACCACACAGGTGGCCCCAAAAGCTCCCAAGCCTAGGAGCGACACCTTCCAGGCTAGAATGGGGTGGGGTGGGGGGCTCAGCACCTGTGAAGCTCAAAGGAGGAGCTGGACCCAGCCTAAGGGGAGGGTAAATCAGGGAGGATCTCAAGGTGGCGGCGTCAGCTGGAACCTGAAGTCTGAGGAGAAGGTGCTGACTTAGGCAGGAGTGGGACCATGAGCACAAGGGTGCTGGGGAAGAAAGGAGAGTAGGTGTTAAAGAATCACAAGTTAACAGCAACAAAAAACAAAACAAAACAAAAAAGAATCACGAGTTTAGCCAGGCATTCTGGTACACTTGTTAATCCTGGCGCTTGGGAGGTTGAAGCAGGAAGGTAGCTGAAGGTTCAAGTCCAGCCTGGGCTACATAGTTCAAGGTGATCTTGAACTCCACAGGGAAACCTTGTCTTAAAAATAAAAAAACAAAGAAACTGGGTGTGGTGGCACATGCCTATGATCCTGGCATTCAGGAGGCTGAGACATGAGGATTGCCAAAAGTTTGAGGCCACCCTGGGCTACATAGTGACTTCAAGTCTAGTCTGAATTATGTAGGAAGACCTTGTCTTTTTTTGTTTGTTTGTTTGTTTTTTGATGTTAGGAATTTAACTCAGGATCTCGCGCTTGCCAGGCAGGCACTGTGCTGCTAACCCTGTCTTTAAAAAAAAAAAAAAAAGTTCAAGTGCACTTGAGCAATTTAGTGAAATCCTGTCTCACAATGAGAAAAATAAAAAAGAGGTTGAGGACTTAGCTCAACATGAAGGCCCTGAGTTCAATCCCTAGTAATACACACACACACCACACCACACACAGGCACACCACACACACAGACCACCCCAGACCAGACTAATGCCAAGTGGAGGGCTTGGGGGATTGGCCATGGAGAGCAGGGGCTTTGGTCTGAGGAACTAGGACAGCCAAGGGGTACGCTGAGAGAGGCTGAAGCACGGAGCTGGATTAGATCTGGGGAGCCAGCAGTGCAGAATGGGGAGGGAGCATGGTCGGGGAGGATCGCGGTGTGCCCAGGCGGGCAGCAGGCGCATTAGTCAGCTGCCACCCCTACTGCCATTGCGCAGGAACCACTCGGTGCTGACCTTCACCAACCAGTGCCCCTTCACCACTCTGAGCCTGCTGAACCTGCCCAACCCGCAGGCCTACACGCGCGAGGAACGCTACCGGGCTCGCCCGCCGCACGTCCTGGAGAGCTCGGGCTTCCACAGCGAGAAGTCACTCGCTGTCTACCAGGGCCTCCTCTACTACCTGCTCTGGCTGCACACCAAGTACAACAAGGTGGGCACCCCGCAGCAGAGGGGACACCGACCTATGCAGCAGAATTGGAGTCCGAGGTTCCAGGACTTGAAGGAAGTGGAGGCGGGGCTAATGAGCAAGACTGCAAAGAGTGGTTTTGAGGGTGCAGCTAATGGGAAAAAGCTGGGTTTGGTTGCTGGGTGTGGTGGTGCTCACCTGTAATTTCAGCAGTTTAAAGAGACTGAGGCAGGAGGATTGCATTTAGAACCCAGCCTGGGCAATCCCACAATTTTGCGAGACCCTATCTAAAAAGAGGGAAAAGGGGCAGGGACCTGTGGATGTAGCTCAGTTCGAAGGTCCTGGTTTCAATGTCCAGTTCTGCAAAAGAAAGGCCGGGGTTTGGCGCCTGGTTGGAGTAGATACCTTCTGCTTGGTGTCATAGGCTGGAACCCAAGCTAGGGGGATCTGGGGCTGCCACTTGTCTGGGCCCTGTCGCTCCACTTCTCCTTCGATCCTTTGGTCCCTGCAGCCGTATGCAGACCCAGTGCACGATCCTACTTGGCGCTGGTGGAAAAACAAGAAACAGGACCAAGTATGTGGAGAGGGTTGAGAGTCTGGGGAGGGAGAGGCCAGATGGCCTCTCGCATATTGAGGCCGACTGCTCACACCTTCCAGGATTACTACCTATATCTGAAGAGAAACTGGCTGAGCGCTGGCGGCATACACATTGACATGGCCAGCTATGAAAAGATCTACAACCTCAAGTCCACGTACCAGCTGCCTGAGCACATTTTCCTGGACAAGGGCAACTCCTACCAGTTCTCCTTAAAGATGCGCTCCAGAGAAGGTCTGTGGGCAGAACCCTGAGGGGAGTTCCTGCTTCTGGAAGGATGGGGCTGGGACCCAGGCACCATTGGAGGGGTGGGGCCTTAACCCTCCCCTCTGCCTCACCCAGGCTCTGCCTTCCAGGAGCAGCGCAAGCTGGCAGTGGGTTTTGTGCTGGCCGATCCCCACTGCATCGAGGCCTTTGCGAAGCAGGAGGCCACTATTATTCGAAACTCGGTGCAGTTCTTGGTGAGGCTGGGCAAGGGTGGGTATCAAGGTAGTAGTGGCATAGGCCTGTAATCACAGCACTGGAGGAGCTGAGGAAGGAGGATCCTGTGAGTTTGAGACCAGGTTGAGCTACATAGTGAGTTCAAGGCCAGCCTGAATTACAAAGCAAGACCCTGTCTCAAAGAGCCGGGCATGGTGGCACATACCTTTAATCCCAGCACTCGGAAGGCTGAGGCAGGAGGATCATTGTGAGTTGAAGGCCAGCCTGGGCTACAAAGTGAGTTCAAGGCCAGCCTGAACTGCATAGTGAGACCCTGTCTCAAAAAATAGGGCCAGGGATTTAGCTCAGTGGCCTAAACACCTGCCTAGCACCTAGGTGGTGAGTTAGATCCCCGGTACCAAAAAAAAATAGGTACAGAAAATCCTTGGGGTCCTGGCAACTGTTTATCTATTCCTCCACCTGAGAAATGGAAAGCCACAGTTCTACTAGTCCCTACCTCTCCCCAGCTATGAAGTATTGAACTGTCCCTGGGCCTTGGACCTATATATGCCTTATTTCTGCCTCTTCTATTCTCCCATTCCAGATTACACTCCGGGATAAAAAGTTTTGCTATGACCAGGGCATTAGTGGACATCATCTCATGAAGACTTCTGTGATGGTCAAAGTGCGGTCCAAGCCTGGAGGGGAGGACCATGGGGTGAAGGGGAAGCCTGGGTCTGTGGGGACCACCATCATCGCCTGATTCTACCTGCAGGTGCGAGGGTCTTCTGGGCACTGCTTTCAGAGCACGCACTTTGGACTCCGCATGCAAGTATTGGCACTTGGGATCCTGGGCCCTGTGCTGGGACAGGAGGGGTTGGGCCGGGGCTCCACAGGGCTGAGTTCCAGTGTTCTCCCAGGAGTCCCACTCATGAATGCATTCCTGATTTCCTGCCTCCTCATTCATTTTCAGCATCCATCCACCCACACACTTGCTCCTTTCCTCCATTCATGTGTTCAGAAAGGGCTGACGTCACAGATGTATCAGTTGCACACAAGCTTGTCTGTACATGTATGTTCCATTGGGTACTTTTCTACAGAGGAAAGTAAAGCATCTGAGAGGGCTTTTCCCCATCCATTTGGCACAAAGGTGACACGTGACCAGCTCGGCTTCCCTTTACACACTGCTGTTTTTTCTTTCTTGTTTGTTTGTTTTTTAGTTCTGGAAATTGAACCCAGGGGCTTAACACTCAGCTTTGTTCCCTCTTTCTCTCTGTCTTGTCTCTGTGTCTTTCTCTCTCTCATTTGTTTTTTGAGATAGTCTCCTTATGTACTGTACTTCAGGCTGGCCTTGAACTCACTATGTAGCCCAGGCTGGCCTCAAACTCACGGTGATCCTTCTGTATCAGCCTCCAGAGTACTGAGACAAGGTCTCAATAAGTCACTAAATTGTCCGGTTAGTTGAAGACAGGTTGTAATAGGAGCATTCCTTGGGTTATGTGAGATTTGAGTGTTGGAATAAAATCATAAGGAGCAAGCATGGCTGAGTCAGGGTGGCAAAGAGGACAGTAGAGAGAATCAAGGTCAGAGCAGGGGTGGGAGCTGCTCCTGGGGTCTTGGGGGCCACACAGAGTGAAGTGGCTCCACAGGGGGATTCTGAGCAGAAGAGGGACTTGTGTACTCACTGGGTTCATCTAGTTGTCTGCAGGGAGGGACAGACTTGGGGGAATGGAAACAGGAAGATCAAGGAAGAGAGGCTGGACAAGATGAGGGTAGGGGCAACAGAGTTGGAAGTTTGGGAGACAGGATTCTGGGGGTGTGTGTGTGTGACAGAGATTGAACCATGCATGACTAAGGAGGTGCTTTACTACTGAGCTGTGGCCCAGCCCTCTGAATGTTAATACCAGGGTATCCTGAGGGCTTGGAGGCAGGCATGAAAGAGAGAGAGGTTTCAAGGATGGAACCAAAGCTTTTATCCTGAAGAGCTAGTCGGGATAGAAGTGCCTTTAACCAGATGGGTTCTAGACACACTGTATCTCAGATGCCCATTAGGCCTCCCAGGGAGAGAGGGGCTGATGGGTACAAAGTCTTCAGTCTGGGGATGGCCTGGGAGTGCTTACTGTATGGCTACCAGGCCTTCTCCTTAGTTGCCATCAAGCCCAGAGGATGTCTGTGTCCCTTTGTCTCTTGGGTAAAAGCTTGTACCCTATTACCAGATGAGCCCAAGGACTCTTGATTCTGAAGGGAGTGTCATGGGGGTTTATTCTGGGATCCAGTTCCTCATACATTACATGCTTCTGCTGGCCTAATATTGGAGAATTGAAGTCCAAGCTCAGCTCTACGAAGCATGACTTGGAGCTGGTGCTTCTAGGCCATTAGGAGATGTGAGCTACTTTACAAGTTGCATGATAGAAGCATCTGGAGCCAATTTATCCTTCCAGCCCTGACTCTACCACTTACCAATTGTGTGGCTTTGGAATTAATAAGTTGCTTGAGTATGCTATGCCTCACTTTGCCATTTCTAGAATGGGGTCAGTGTCTACCATACAGGCGTCTGTGAGTTTTAAAGATGTGTTGTGTACATGCACGCATACAGTAAGCACTCCCAGCGCAGCCCTAGACTGAAGACGGAGTGACTTCGACTATGTAAAACTCTGTTTTGTTTTGTTTTTGTGGTACTAGGGATTGAGAACAGAGCTTTTGCACTGAGCTATATCCCTATCTACACACCCTCTCCCCATTTCGAGACAGGCTCTTGCTAAGTCACTAAGTTGCCCAGTCTGGCCTCAAACTGTTGATCCTCCTGCTGCAGCCTCCCAGTTTTGGAATTACAGGTGTGCACTACCATGCCCTGGCATGAATATGTGAAGCTCTTTGAGTATCACCCAGTGTCTTGTGTACAGGAAGAGCTACATAAATGTTGGCAGCTATTACAAGGGTAGTTACACTTTTTTTCATTAAAAAAATGTTTAAACCAGGCGTAGTGGTACACTCCTGTAATCCTAGCACTTGGGAGGCTGAGGGAGGCTAAGGCAGAAGATTTATTGCAAGTTCAAGACCAGCCTGGATATGAGAGTCCAAAGCCAGCCTGAACTGCATAGTGAGACCCTGTCTTAAAAAGACCAAAAAAAAAAAAAAAAAAAAAAAAGTTTAGTGCTGGGTTTGATGGCGCATGCCTCCAATCCAAGCACTCAGAAGACTGAAGGAGGATCTTTGTGAGCCACTTAGAAATTTCAAGGCCAGCCTGAACTACATAGCAAGACCTTGTCTCAAAAACAATTTTTTTTAGTGCATGTTTACAATACATAGTGATTACGTTTATTCTGGGGAGTTGGTGCATATACATAACTCATCTTTAATTTTCTTTACTTCCCCTTTGCTTCCCCTCCCTTAGTAGTACTTGTAATAGCTATAGCTTGGCCAGTGTGGCGGCACATGACTGCAATCCGCTACTCAGGAGGTTGAGGCAGGAAGATTATAAGCTGGAGACTAGTCTGAGCAATTTAGTGACACCCTGTCTCAAAATACAATCCAAAGTGTTGAGGATACAGCTCAGTGCAGAGATTCTAGGTTCAATTACACACACACACACACACACACACACACACACACACACACAATCATAAGGTTGTGTCAGGCGGGCAGCTGTGGTGCGTGTTGGAAGAACTGTGTTCTTTCTACCAGCCCTTCCCCAGCACTGGGTTTTTCTGTTGCCCAGGGCCACCTGATGCTGCCAGTGTTTATCGGCTGTCCCCCAGGAAAGCGCCTGGCCTTCGACATCACCTACACGCTGGAATACAACCGCCTGCTCAACAAACAATACTTTGACTGCGTGCACCCGGACCCCGAGATGCCCTGCTTTCTCTTCCGTGACCGTGTGTTCCGTTCCTTCTTTGCCAGCGTTCTCTGTCCCCAGGTCCCCCTCCTACTTCGCCCCCGCTGCCCCCCTGACCTGTGGGGTCCACATCACTCTGCCCCAACCCCTCTTGCCCTTCTTTGTCTTCCAGTTCTCGGGTTAAGCTCATTTCCTCTCCTGTTCTCGCTCCTCTTCCATCCCACAGAGTTCCACCCCTTCTTCTTGATTCAAGATTTGGTGACAGGAGACTCCGGCAGTTTCAAGGGCAGGTAGAGGCAGTTTCAAGGGCAGGTAGAGGCAGTTTCAAGGGCAGGTAAAGGCGAGGTCGACCTGCCCTGCATAGGACTGGGGCAGTGGGGGGGATGTAGGAATTGGGGACCCCATGTCGGTCCACGAGCACCAGTGCTCCTGCCAGATACGTGCTGAAGGTGGTGGGCGGTGGGCCCACTCTGGACAGCCTCCGGGACTACAGCGAGGAGGAAATCTACCGCTTCAACAGCCCGCTGGACACGTAAGCCTGCCCCGCTTTCCTCCCTTGCACCTCAGGGCACCACGGGTCTCAAATCAGTTGCAAACCCCACCCACCCAGTGCCAGCCCCGACCACAGGGAGACCAATAGGGTCCAGAACACAAACTCTCACCCC
The DNA here is from genome assembly GCA_004363535.1 of Dasyprocta punctata. Taxonomy (NCBI): domain Eukaryota; kingdom Metazoa; phylum Chordata; class Mammalia; order Rodentia; family Dasyproctidae; genus Dasyprocta; species Dasyprocta punctata. Next base: position 9,317 of record RJWM01050558.1, read on the forward strand.
ACCCACATCTGAGACCCTGCCCCACCCCGCCCCCTGAGATTACACGGTCCCGCCCAGGACTAATAGCCGCATCTGGACCACAAAGACCACAGAGACCACGGAGGACCATGCTTTCCACATCATGTCCCCTGAGAGCTTCGGCATTGAGTGAGTGCTCAGGGCCCCGCTCCCACTTGGCCAGAAAGGCTGTCGTCCTCCCTGCCATCCTTCCTGGCTCTGACAGTCTTCTAGGTCTGGAAGCTAGGCCCACTGTCTTTGTGTCCCCCCACTCCCTTGGGGGACACAGCGGGACCCTTCGTCTGTCTGGAATGCTGGACTCCCCTGCTCTCCCTATGGCGATGTCCCACCATCAAGGAGGACTTTTCCTTCTGTTTCAGGAAGGGCCTGTCTCTCCTCTTGGCTTCCAGGTGCCTTCCCTGTCTATACCATTCTACTGGTTCCTTCTCCATTCTGGCTTTAACCCCGCTCCCTGCACCTCGCCTTCCCTCCCATTCCCTCTGCTGTACCAGAGTGCTGGGATTACAGGTGTGCACCACCACACGTGGCTTCAAAATAGTATTTTAGTATTTTTTGTGGGTGTTTTTGTTTTGTTTTTGCTTTTGTTTTAGTTTTGAGATAGAGTCTCGATTTGTACCCCAGGGTTGCCCAGGCTGGCCTTGAACTCACTGCAATGCTCCTGTCTCAGCCTCCCCAGTGCTGGAATTAGATGTGTGTCACCATACCTGACTATTTTTACTTTTAAAATATAATTGTTTATTTACTTATGGTACTGAGGATTGAACATATGTTTTTTTTTTTTATTTATTTGTTTGTTTTTTGTACCAGGGATCAAATTCAGGACATTGCATGTGCCATGCATGCACTATAGCACTGAGCTATCTCCCCCGGCGCCCAGGCACCCCCCTTTTTTAAATCTGAGACACTATCTCATTAGCTCAATAAATTTCCCAGGCTGGGCTCAAACTTGCCAACTTCCTTCCTCAGCTTCACAGAATATTGGAATTACAGGAGTGGGCTAGCAGGCCTGGCTTCAGTATGACTTTTTTTTTTAAAAATATGGAATACTTCATGAATTTGCATGTCTTCCTTATGCAGGGGCCATGCTAATCTTCTCTGTATTGTTCCAATTTTAGTATATGTGCTGCCAAAGCAAGCACAAGTATAATTTTTTTTTTTTTTTTTTTTTGGCGGCACCGGGGATTGAACTCACAGCCTCACGCCTGCCAGGGCAGGCGCTTAAGCCACTGAGCCAAACTCCCGGTCCTGGTTTTTTGAGGCAGGGTCGCACTATGTAGCTCAGGTCAGCCTTGCGCCGAGTTGTAGCCCAAGCCGGCCTCGAACTCACAACGCTCCACCTACCTCAGCCTCCCGGGTGCTGGGATTAAAGGCGTGCGCCACCACGCCCGGCAGGATTT
>RJWM01050559.1:0-10722 GCA_004363535.1 Dasyprocta punctata
CTTTCTTGTCCACTCTGCAGCTAATGGGCAAGCTACCCCCACTTCTTTCTGGTTCCCTGCCACATAGAGCATTGTTCTCTCTCCTTTGACTTTCAGTCTATGAACCCCCTTTTAAGTTAAATGTGTTTCTTGTATAAAGCATATTCGTGTATCCTGTCACCTGATCCACTGTGCCTGTATTTCTTTTTATTGGTGAATTAAGGCCATCTACATTAATGGTGATGGCCAACATGCACTGCCTCATCTCTGCCATGCTATTTTCCTGCCATTGGCTGCCTACTTTTCCTCTCCATTCAGTTGTCTGCTCTGCTCAGTGATGCCCCTCTGCCATTGTTTCTGGAACTGTGGTCTTTTTTTTATCTCTCTCTAGAATATCCTTCAGTATTCTTTGTAGGGTTGATTTGGTGGTCATGAATTCCTTCAGTTGTTCTTTGTCATGGAAGTACCTTGTTTCTCCATTAATTTGGAAAGATAGTTTTTCAGGGTACATCAATCTGGGTTGGAAGTTGTTTTCTTTCAGGACTTGAAATACTTCACTCCAAGCTCTTCTTGACTTGATGGTTTGTGTTGAGAAATCTGTTGTGATTCTGATGGGTTTTTCTTTATAGGTGATCTGTTTCTTTTTTCCAACAGCTTTTAATATTCTGTTCTTGTGTTGAATTTCTGGGATCCTGATTATTATACATCTTGGGGTAGATTTATTTTGGTTATGGCTAGCTGGAGTTCTGTATGCTTCACCTATCTGAATGTCACTTACTTTTCCCATGCTTGAGAGGTTTTCTGATATTGTTTCTATAAATAGAGTTTTAATGTCATTTGTGTTGATGCCTGCTTTTTCACTCACACCTATTATTCTTAAGTTATGTTTCTTTGTGTTGTCTTGCAGTTATTGAATTTTTACCTCCAGGTTCCTTGTTATTTTTAAGAGATGTTTCCTTTCACAATCACAAGCTGCAAACCTATCTTCAAGGTTTGAAAGTCTATCTTCAGTTTCTTTCAAGTGGTTTTGCCAGCTTTAAATGAAGTTTTTAATTTCCGGGATATCTCTTTGAATCTTTTTCATGTATTCTAAATCTTTTTTGTATTGTTCATTCAAGGTTTCCCTCATTTTCCTATGCGCCTCCATTTTTAAAAATCTTTGTCTTCCTTAGAGATGCTCAGCAATTCTTTTATTATGTTTTTCATTTCTTCTTTTACCTGAGTTAGTATTTCTGTTTTAATTTCTTTTATAGCCTCATGAAGTTGTTTCTTTACTTCAGTTGCAATTACTTCAGAAACTTCAGGTGTGCAACTCCCTTCTGTGTTTGCATCTCCTTGACTTGCTTTGCTTGGATTGAAGGTCAGAGACTGCCTTTTGCTTCTTTGTCTTGACATATTCCTGGGTTTTTCTGGACAAATGGGTACTGGGGTCCCAGGCACTTCCCACATTGACTACAATTTCTCTGAGGCAAGACTGTTTGGTTCTTCTAGCCAGTGCTGGCTACAGGTATCTGATGGTGGCCATTGGATGGGCTGGTGCAGGGCTGTCTGCTGCTTTTCCCAGCCTGTGCCGGCTTCTCAATGGCTGGTGGAGTGTGCACGGGGGCAGGGCTGGCCTCCACATGTGGACCTGGGCTTGCCACAGGTGAGGATCCTCCACTACTGCCCATGGAGTGTGTCCAGGGGCAGGGCCAGCTGCTGCCTCCAGACCAAGCTGGTTACCCACAAGGAACCTCCTCAATGGCTGCTAGAATGCACAAGAGGGTGAGGCTCAGATCGAGAAATTTCCATGGATCTGTGCCCAACTAGGAGCTGTTGCAAGGAAGCCAGTAGCAGTTCTGGTTCTGGGCTTTCCAGCCTGACTCCAAAATGGTTCCCAGCCAATTACTCTCTCCTGTGGGAGGACCGAGTCCTCTGCACTCACAGCCAGCCAGTGCAATCTTCCAGGTCCGCCACTCCCCTCCACTGTGGCTCCCCTCCAATGCTGTCTCTCTCTCTGCAGAGGCCTCCAGGGTCACCAGCCACCAAGTCACCTTGATTGTATGTCCCCAGGTTCAAACAGCTCGTCTCTCACAGTGGGTCCAGCTCTGGGCAAAAGTGCCATCAGCTACTGCCTTCTTTAAGTATTTCTTTTTACTCTTTCTGTGGGCTTCAATCCTCACTTTAGATTCTTCCTGGGTCCAGGGGACCCACTTCCTTCCTTCTTATCTTCCCCATGATACTATATTCCAGCATCTGGACTGTATCTCTCAGAGAGGCTGTTTACTCTGCTGCTTACTGTTCTGCCATCTCCCCAGAACTCCAGTTCCCAACACTATAAAAACCAAATAATCTGTTTCATTGATTCTCAGGTCTATTTTTTGCCAGTACCATGCTGATTTTATCACTGTAACTTTGTAATATAATTTCAAGTCAGAGATTGAGATGCCTCCTGCCTTGCTTTTGTTGCCCAGAATTGCCTTTGCTATTCTATGTCTCTTCTGTTTCCAAATGAATTTTAGGAATGTTTTCTCTAGATCTGTAAGGTATATTAATGGCATTTTGATTGGGACTGCATTAAATCTGTATAACAGTTTTGGGAGTATGGCCATTTTCACAATGTTGGTTCTTCCTAACCAAGAGCAAGGGATATCTTTCCATTTTCTGACATCCTCTTCAATATCCTTTTTTAGAGTACTATAGTTTTCAACATATAGGTCTTTAAATTCTTTGTTAGGTTGATTCCTAAGTATTTCATTTTTTTGGATGCTGTTGTGAAAAGTGTTACTTCCATAATTTCTCTCTCAGTGAGTTTGCTTTTTGTGTACAGGAATGCTATTGATTTTTGAGTGTTGACTTTGTATCCAGCTACAGTGCTGAATTTGTTTATTAACTCTAGTAGCCTTTTGATGGAGTTTTTAGGGTCTTCTATGTAGAGTATCATGTCATCTGCAAACAGTGGTAATTTAACTTCTTCCTTTCCTATCCTTATTCCTTTTATTTCTCTCTCTTGTCTGATTGCTCTGGCTAATGTTTCCAGAACTATATCGAATAGGAGTGGTGATAGTGGACATCCTTGTCTTGTTCCTGAATTTAGGTTGAAAGCTTTCAGTTTTTGTCCATTTAGTATAATAATCAATGGAACAGATTAGAAGATACAAATACAATTACGAAGATACTCAGCCACCTTATATTTGACAAAGGGGCTTCACTGGAAGAAAGATAGCCTCTTTAACAAATGGTGCTGGAAAAATTGGCCTTCCACATGCTGAATACTGAAACTAGACCCTTGTCTATCACCATTCACTAAACTAAAGTCAAAATAGATCAAAGATCTACATATTAAAATAGAAACACTGGATCTACTGAAAGACAAGGTAGGTAGAAATGTTGAAGACAAAGAGGTAGGCAAAGAGTTCATGAACAAGACACAAACTGCACAGGAAGTACTTCAAAGAAGCAACAACTAGGATCTCATCTTATCAAAAAGTTTTTGCACTTCAAAAGAAATCATCAATAAAGTGAAAAGAAAACCAACAGAATGGGAAAGAATTTTAGCCAACTGTCCCTCAGACAAAGGGCTGATATCCAGAGCATATAAAGAATTGAAAAACATCAGGCCCCCCAAATTCAAAGACCCAATCGAAAAATGGCCATCTGAGATGAACACGTACTTCTCAGGTAAAGAAATATGAATGACAAATAAATACACGAAGAAATGCTCAACATCACTGGTTATTTGAGAAACACAAATTAAAACGACATTGGCTTTCCATCTCACTCCAGAAAGAATGGCTGCCATCAAGAAATCAACCACTAACAAATGTTGGCAGAGCTGTGGGGAAAAAGGAACACTTCTCCACTGTTTGTGGGAGTGTAGACTGGTGCAGCCACTGGGGAAATCAGTGTGGATATTCCTCAAAAAACTAAGATTGAAAGTCCCATTCAATCCAGCTATTCCCTTCTGGGTATTTTCCCAGAAAAATTGAAAATGTTATGTCACAGCAATATATGTGCACCCATGTTTATAGCAGCACAACTTGTAATAGCTAAAATGCCCATCAACCATAGAATGGATAAAAAAGATGTGGTATTTTTATACAATGGAATATTACTTAGCTATAAAAAGGATGATCTTGAGGTTTTTATAGGTAAATGGAGGCAATTTGAGACTATATTCATAAGTGAAATAAATCAGACTCACATTTGTTAATATCATGTTGCCTCCCTAGTGTAAAAAATAAATAATAATAAAAAACTGAAAGAGTAATAAGATCCAAAATGTAAAATAGATATTGTAATAATAAAAGGAAAAGAAAGTGCTCAAAATTAAAGAACAACTGGGATAGGGGAAAAGAGAAATAAAAGGAATAAGGATAGAAAAGGAAGAAGTGTTGTCATTGTTTGATTGTCTGATCATTTTTTATGCCTAGATCTTGTAACTTAAACAACTACTTCTAAGATTATATGCATTATATTAACTAGTGTTAATTTCTTACTGTTTTTTAGAAACCCTGTATTATTTCTACCCTTTTTTATGTTTTGCTTTAAAAAAAAAGCCAAATAAACAAAAGACCAAATATACACACACACATACACCATGTTAAAAGAAGCATAATTACATAGAAAATCCTAAGGAACTTATTTTAAAAAGCTTAAACTACTAATTAAACTTAGCAAGGTCATGGAGTATAAAGGTCAATATATAAAAGCAAGTATTTTCCTATATTGGCAATGAAAAATTTAAAAATAAAGTCAAAAAAGCAGTAATAATTATAATAACATTTAAAATGGAGCAGGAATACATTTAATACATCTGTAAGACCTGTACACTGAAAACTACAAGCTGTTGCTATGATAAAGAACACCTAAACAAATTGAGAGATGTGCATAAGTTCATGAACTACAAGTTTCAATATTAAGATATCAGTTCTTTTTAAATTGATCTATAGATCAATACTACCCCTATCAAAATTTCAGCACTTTGTATAGAAATTGACTACTGATTCTGAAATGTGTATGAAATTGCAGTTGAGCTAGAATATTTGAATGAGTTTTGAAAAAGGAGTACAAAGTTGGAGGACTTGTCTGACTTCAAACATTACTACAAAACTATAACAATCTGCATAGAATATGTGATATTAGTAAGATAAACAGATCAATGGGACATAATAGGGAGTTCATGAATATATAGTCAACTTATTTTCAACAAAGATAATTTAGTCAGGAAACAAGTCTTTCACCAATGGTATAGGAGTGTTATGGGTATGGTCCTGTGTCCCCCACGAAACCTCATGTAATCATGGATGGGGCTGAGTCTGGCATTCATGATTGGTTTGTTGTCTAGCACTGGGATTGGCAATGTGAGTGCTGCACCCACCCAGCAGTGGAGCCGACACACAGTGTAAGGCCAGAGGAAGGCATGTTCTGTCTCTCTTGCCAGTTCGCCTTGCTGTTGTGGTAGCCATGAATGACTACCCCACAATGCCATGTTGCCTTGGAGCCAACTAAGCATGGACTGAAACCCCCAAGAGCTATAAGAAATAAACCTTTTCTTTCCTAATTTTGGGTGTCAGTTATTTTGTTTCAGCAACAAGAGAAAAGTATCTAAGACAAGGAATAACTGAATATCTGTATTAAAATAAACTCTAAAGTCCTAGCTCATATCACATAAAAAAATTAACTTGAAATATATTGTGGGAGAAAACATAAAAATGATTACTATTAAACTCTTAGAAGAAAGCATAGGAGGAAAATCTTCAAGATCTTGAAGTAGGCAAAGGTTTTTTTGTGTGTTTTTTTTTTTTTAACTGAAGACACAAAAGGTTTGGAACATTAAAAAAAAAAACCTGATAAGTTGAATTTTTTCTAAATGGTAGAAATGATGCCAAAGTTGCTGCCCAGACTGTTTAAGCCACTTTGATATGTACTCAGTCACCTTTTTCTATCCTTACGCTTGCTCTGTGATAACATGTTCACAGAATTGTCCCTTGTCTAAAGTTTTTGAATTCCAAAGCTTGAGGACAAATGCCCCAGTAAAGTCTGCAAAGTTTTATGCACTGAACTGGGTCTCAAACCTAGCTGACAATGAAGTATAAAATGGCTTTTCTTTACTTCTTTCTTTGTAAATGTGTCTCTTTGTAAAAAGAAAAGAAGAAGAAAAGAAGAAGAAGAAGAAGAAGAAGAAGAAGAAGAAGAAGAAGAAGAAGAAGAAGAAACTGAGTCAAGACAGAATTTATGTTTTCTTAGATTCTATGTCATAATAATGTCTAATATTGTTAGTGCACCATAATTTGTCCTGGCTTTATGCTCCAGCTTCTTGCGTGATCTCATTCCATGGTTCCAAGAACTAGTGACTTCCAATCCAAGTGTTAAATTAGGGTCCTTAAACTTGGTTAATTGGATATTTCATTTCCTGATCCTTTCCCCAGAAAAAGAAAACTATTCCCAAAAAAGAAATTTCTGCCTAATCTGACCTGCCACCCATAGAATACCATTTACCAGGATTGCTGGGGATAGTTGCCCCATTACTAAACCTCTAATCTCACTATAAGATTCAGCTCTGGCTTAACTAAGCATATTGTCATTGGTAAAGATGGGTGACTTGTTAGAGGATCCAGAGATGTTATAATTTCTTAAAACTTTAAATTCCACAGATCATTTAGAGACAGTACAGTAAGATGGACCACAGAATCCAAACCCAGAACTGAGACTGAAGATGCTCCTCAAAGGAAGAGCACATATCAGACTCATAGACATGAACCCAACACTGATTGGATTATTTGAACCAGTGTTAGATTCATAGCTATCAGACTCAGTCATGAGTTCAATGACCTTACCTCTTGCCTCATTCTTTGCTAGCCCTGGACCTGTAGTTTTGAGTCTTCATTGTTTTACATGAATCCAGATATTTCTGAATTTTGGATCATGGTGAAATTTCTCCTTAGTACCTCAGGGTTATGGTAATATCAGTAGCATCAGAGATGTTGCTTTACAGAAATATTTTCTAGGTTGACCTAACTTACCCTAATGTTGGTGCAGTTTCATTCTACCAAGGGTACAGAAATGAAGAAATCTTTCCAGATTTGCTATAATTCTGTCACGAGCTATCCCTTGTTAGTTTGTTCTTTCTGGCCCCTAGAGACACAAGGTGGTACTTGACAATCAAAAAATTACCCACTGCTTAGGAATTAACTTGAGCAAAACAGAGCTTTTTGAGCTAAAACTTGCCCAGTTTACAGGGCTGGTATGAGGATCACACTGGAAAATGTTCACTGCATGCACACATAGTTCATGTGTATTCTACACACAAGAGTTGCTCCATAAAATGTGTCTTCCATTAGAGACTGCATTAACATGACCCTCAGTCTGAAAGCAATCAAAGTACAAAAAAATTAATGAATTAACTAATTAGCAGAATACTTACTTGAATTCTAGATTTATATCAAAACATAATTACTTAAAGCAGTGTGCTCTCTTGATCTCTTTATAAGCCATTAAGGTTGCTGTTTTAACTCCTTTTCAAAATGTATTTGTTTGCGCTGTTTCTACTTAAATAAAGTGGCCCCTTTAACCAGTTCTTTTGGCCACTCTTACAGCCAAAAACAATACACCATGCTTTATAGGCCTACAGACAGCAGTGAAATGGGATGCTGCCTGAGCTCAGAGATATCCCGGGCTCTGCCATCAGCCATGTTGTAGAGAAAGAGTTTAAAACTGTTCTGTCCTCAGTATAAAGTTCAGGTCTCATAGCTGCTAGGTTATAAATTTAACTCATGCTTAGCTTTCCATCCATCTTCCTCGTGCCTACCCTTACCCAGCCTCACTTTTCCCACTTGTATACATGTCAGTCTCTCTTCATGTATCCTAAATTCATTTTTTTAATTTAAAAATAAAAAAAATAAAAACAATGGTACAGAATTTCAAAACAAAATAATAGGATGTTAACATTGCTTAATATATTGCATCTTGTTATCTTCAAAGTAGTTGTTCAGTTATGAGACATAGGCATGAAAAAAATGATCAAACAGTAAAACAATGAAAACAAACTGTTCTTTCTGATGAACTAACAGAGATTAGCAGTATAGTTATCTATCTTGTATGTATAATCTTTCATCTTGAGGGAGTCTCCAGAATTGTTTGGTTCAGTGTAGGCTTTTTCTGTCTGTCTGTCTGTTTCTGTCTCTGCCCGTCTCTCACTCAAAAGTAAATAAATAAATAAAATAGATTCTCAAGTGTTGAGAGGACCAGCAAGAACAGTAGGACCCCACTGTCTAGGGTGTGGATGGATGTGAAATATGAAATGGTAAACAGAGGCAGGAGACTACAAAAGGTACTGATGCCAAAAACTGGAAAATTGCTAATGTGGATCTAGTCTTTCTCAGAGGCACACTGGGGACTTGGGGATTACAGATCATCAAGCTGTACCTCAGTATCTATCAGGACAACAGAAGGAGAGTTTAAAGAGGGACAGAATAGTACAACAGAGATAAGATAGATGTGACAGTAGGTCTCAGCCTGGCTTTCCCTGGGGATGCTAAGCGTCTGTGGCCAGGTTGAGTTCTTTGATAAGGAGAATGAAGGAACAGACTGTTGAACACAGTTGGATGGGAATCAGATTTAGTTGTGCTTTTAGCTAGGTCAGGCACTCTAGAGGGCCAGGGATAGAAGAGTTTGCATGGGATCTTGCCTGGATTCGAACATCTTCCTAGCAGCAAGCAAATGTAATTAACCTATTCTATGAATCCAGTAGATTCATTTAATAGAAGACATGCATTTTGGCCAGGTTAGATATAAAGAGTATTTTTGTTGGTGAATCTCGCATTTGTCCTGATTGCATTTTGAAAAATCAGAATCTTCTGAAATAGGAACCAATAGTCCAGTGAAATACACCAAAATATCGATCATAGTCAGGGTGTTGGACAGTTATTATACTCAAATATCTCTTGGATCTTTCTTCCTCAATAGATTCCCAACATACGGAATTTCTGGATTCAACTCAATTATAGACCCTCCCAAACCCATTTCCCTATCTGTGCTTCCTAGTCTTAAAATAAAGAACAACTCCCAGTGTGAAACACAGGAGCTACCTTTCACGGCTCAGGCTTGCCTGTTGATCCTTTTACTTCACCCCGGTTAACACTGCCTGAGGTCAGACTGCATCAGGACTCACAGAACTAAAACAATAGCTTCCCTTCTGGTTCTTATGCCTCCCGATACCCTCCTTCGAGCTCATCCCAAACACTGGTTCCAGATCAGTTATCAAAGAGCACATCTGTACATAATGCGCTTACTCAAGAACTTTCAAAGGTTCCTATTGTCTCAAAAAACCTAAACTTTGTAATCTGAAATTTAGGAGCTTCATTATTGCCTCTCAGCCTACCTGCACAACTTTCCCTTATTTCTAAGCATTTTTCTCTTTCCTCAAGCAGACTTAATTAAAATAACATCTGCTATTTATTGAATATAAGCCATGCACACATGTGTTTTTCTTTCTGTGTGTTTTGGTCTCTGAGTCTTGCACACATGTATGTGCATTTGTGTTTGTGTGTATATAACTCCATCCATGTGATAGGTGAGAAACTGATATCCAGAATCAGGTATTACCCACCAAACACCCAATAATTAGGTGACAGAGTCAAATTTTCACCTCCAAATTCAAAGTTTTGCCCTTCCATTCCATAGAACTTCAGCTTTTCTGGGAGCACCTGAAATGTTCCCTCTGCTCCACAAATGGTGGTGTATCTCTTACCCTGATGCTTGTCATTTCTTAAGTTGTTCTGTTATGTTCTTAAGTTGCTCTGTAATGTGGAATGAGGAGTTTCCACCCCCATTTTGCTGTAAGAACTTGGGTCATCAAAACAGATCACTCCCAGTAATTGTTTGGTCCAGTATTTCTAATTCTTATTTATCCCAGTTGGGAGTTGCTTTTGCAGAATATAGAACATTTTGTTTTTTGTTTGTTTGTTTGTTTGTTTTCTGTTTTTTTGCTTGTTTGTTTGTTTGTTTTACTCTGGTCAAGCAATAGATAAGGATAAATGACATGTATTCACTTATGGCAAATCATGTTTGATTGTAAAATCTCACCTGAATTGTACTTCCTTCATGGTCTGATTTTCACAATTGAGGAATGTGTAAAATGTACCAGTTGTTAGAGTTGGGAAGCACAGAATAGGCAACATAGGAAAAAAAAAGTGATGCTATGCATTCTTCAAGATTCCCGGAGATACATGTCCTACTCACATGGAAGCTAAATTAGTCTGATTGTCTCAGGTATTAGGTAATCTTAGCCAATTATTTTCACAAATCCTATTATAGTACCTCCAGGCACACTATCTAGATTTTAAACAAAGAGATAATCTTCTCACTCTACATTACAAGTTACCACACTGCCTCAGTCTATTCATGCTGCTTTATCAAAATATTTTAGATTGGATAATTTTTAAACAAAAAAATTCATTTCCCCCATTTTATAGGCTAGGAATTTCAAGATCAAGGGACTGGCAGATTCAAGGTCTGGAGAAAGCCCACTTCCTATAGATGGTGCCATTTGAATATCCACATATGGAAAGGGAGAAAAGCAGAAAGGACCAGGTAGTTCTCTGAAGCATCTTTTATAAAGGCATTAATTCCATTCTTGAGGGTAGATGTTTTATAACTTAATCACTTCCCCAGAGACCTCACCTCTTAATACTGTTGCATTGGGGATTAAGTTTCAACATAAATTTTGTTTTTTAAATTTTGATTATTTTTATTGGTACAATT
>RJWM01050560.1:0-10726 GCA_004363535.1 Dasyprocta punctata
ACACTCCCTGACATATGTCACTGTGCAGGACAGTCTTGAGTCCCTGGGCTGTAAGGGCAGAGCTTTGGTGTGCTTCCTGCAGCAACCCTAGAGCCTGTGTTTGGAGACTCCACTTGTGGTATTGCATGCATCTGAACTTGTTCTGGATAATCTTAGGCCCCTTGCTGCTTTTCTCAGGGTTGCAGGGTTTGTTGAGTCTGGGAGTCACACAAGATCTGAGGGTGTGATGTGAAGGATCTACTCTTCTACCTGCTTGGCCAAGAGGGATCACGGTCCACTAGGGCTTTGGTCCTCCATATTATGGGACAATCAAAGCTGCCCCTGGTCTTTTGAACACATCTGCAATGGCTAGGTAGGCAGTAGAGCAGATGCATAGTAATGAAACTTCCTGCCTGGACCAGCTCCGGAAGGTTCCGTTGTCTTTATTCACATACAGTGGACCTCAAAAGAGAGGGAAGGTGATAGCCTAGGATTACATGTGAGAAAGTAGCCTGAGCTATTTGATTCTTATGCTAAGATGGGCTCTAATCCTTGTTTCCTTTTTTGGTGTTGGATTAAAAAATGTAGGGCAGGGTTAGAATTGGCTGTTAATAATACCTAGGACAAATATATGCTCTGAGAATCTTGGAAAGGAAGTAACTCCGTAGGAAGGATTGCAGCTGCAGCAGTTATTTATGTCTTTTAACACTTGTGATACTTGGTTTGATTTTCTGGTTATATCTCTGCCTTCCCCAACTAAAAGATGTCATAACCAAGATATTTTTTAGGGCATTTAGATTAATTTATAGTACCAAAATATGTTAATCCTCAGTAGTACAATAAGTTCAAATAAAGACAGTGAATTATACTGTTTTCTGCTATCTTAGTTGGAAAGATTAAAATAAACAGTTCTCAAGGTATTATTTTATCAGGTAGTATGTTAATTTGCAGAATCATACAGTATTGGTGAGTGTATTATGTTTTTGAAAAATATACAGCTGAGTTTATCAAAAGCGCACAACACCTACACCTTTTAACCTTTTCATTCTATACCCAGAAAGTTCTCTTAACAGAACAATCTTGGACACAGCAATGTTTACTGATCTATTATTATTATTTTTTGATACCGAGGTTTAACTCACGGCCTCATGCATACTAGACAAGCCCTCTACCACTAAGCTACAATCCCAACACATTTTTTTCTGAACTTTTGTATTTTCTATGCAAAAAGCTTGGGACAGTTTTTCAAGGAGTGGTGGTACATGCCTGTAATCCCAACACTTAGGAGGCTGAGGCAGGAGGATCGCTGCCAGTTTGAGGCCAGCCTGCACTACATAATGAGAACCTGTCTCAAACTGCCCTTACCCCCAAAAAGAAAGCTTGAAACAATTTTGAAAGTCCTAAGTTGACAAAGGCCAAGCCGGGCATGGTGGCACACACCTTTAATCCCAGCACTCAGGAGGCTGAGGCAGGTGGATCATTGTGAGTTCGAGACCAGCCTGGGCTACAAAGTGAATTCAAGACCAGCCAGCCTGAAATGCATAGTGAAACTCTGTCTCAAAAAATAGGGCCAGGAATTTAGCTCAGTGGCGTAAGTGCCTGCCTGCGCAAGCGCAAGGTCCTGAGTTCAATTCCCGGTACAAAAAAAAAAAAAAGTTGACAAAGATCAATCATAATTTTAACCTCACAAAAGTAACATTTTGGTATATATTTTTCTAATTTTCCTATGCATATTTGCTTTTAAAAAATGGTTGTTATTTGGGCATAGTGACACACACTTGTAATCCCAGCAGCAGGAGTGTGGTTAGTTTAAAACCAAACTGGGCTACATAGAAAGTTCAAGGCCAGTCTGGATTGTAGAGCAAGACTCTGCTAAAAACAAACTGATAAACAAAGGCTATCCTATGCATTTTTTCCTTGTAGCCTTTTCTTCCCCCCAGTACTAAGTATAGAACCCAGGGTCTTCTCACTCAACTATGTCACCAGTCCTTTTTGTTTTTTATTTTGAGATGGTTGCTGCTAAGTCACAAAGTTACCCAGACTGGACTTCAACTTGTGATCTTCCTGCCTCAGCTTTCTAGAGTGGCAGAATTACAGATATGTGCCATTGTGCTACATAGTGAGTTCAAGACCAGCCTAAACTGCACAGTGAGACCCTATCTTAAAAAACAAATAAACAGAAAAGCTCAAATAGAACTAGTGTTCTCCTACTGATCACTTCTTTGCCCGCTAAATGTTTCAAAATGTCTCTTCATCGGTTTCTTTGCTGAAAACCCAAATTTGAGAGTTGTCCATGTTTCTTTTCTTTTCCTCTCATTCCGCTCATCAGCTTGCCCTGTTGGTTTTACCTCTAACACGTTTACGCATCACATCTGCCCTTGTGTTGCCACCAGTCACGCTCAGACTGTCGCTAAGCCCCCTTGACTGTATTCTGTACTTGTTCTCAGCTCTCTGCAGCAGGTCAGATCGCCTCCCGCCTCCTGTGCCTTTGCTCTCCTTGCCAGGCAGGCGTGGCAGCACACACCTGCGATCCCGGCACTCCGGGAGGCTGAGCTAGGACTGGCAGATTTGAGCCCAGCCTGGGCCCTGTAGCATTGTAGCAAGACCCTGTCTCAAAAAATAAGAAAAGGACTGGGGATGTAGCTCAGTGTGAAGGCCCTGGACTCAGTCCTTAGTACAAAACAAACAAACAAACAAACAAAAAAAAAACCGCTTTCCTTGCCAGGGGCCTCAGGTCCTGTGTAGTCTGACCTCCATCCTCATCCTGTGCCATCTTGAGTTCCAAGAAGGTACCAAGCACACCTCCCTTTTCCTACTTCAAGCCTTTCTGCTTGTTCCTCCTCTTTCCCCAGCTCTTGGCTGACTTCTTCCTGGTCCAGCCTACTTCTTCAGGGTGCCCTTGCCCAGTCCTGTATTTATGGGGCTGTCCACTGTCCACACCTGTGTTTTTTTTTTTAATATATATACATAGTATCTTATTTATCTTCTTCAGAGCACTTGGAAGCTGTACCCATTCCTTTCCTTGAGGGACTGCTTCCTTCACTAGAGAGCAAACCCACAAGAGCTGAATGGATTTTATGTGTTCCTTCCTGGTGCTTAGTACAGTGACTGGCAAGCTGTGGTTACACAATGAAACATTTATTGAATGAAAGAGTAAATGCATAAATACATATTTTCACATGTCATTATTTCTAATAGGTACATAGTATTCTGTTGTACAAATGTGACCTAGTTAATCACTGCTGTATTATTCCATTTATTTTTATTAATCTATTTACTTATTTATTGGTACCAGGGCTCGAACTTAACAACCTTGAGCTTGCCAGGCAGGCACTTATGCCACTGAGCTAAATCCCCAGCTTATTCCATTTATTTGTTTCTGATTTTTCACCCCCAAAGCATGAGAAATAATCTAAATGGCTATTTGGAATATTTTTGACTAAACTATGGACTATTCTGCAGGCATATAAAATCCATGAAAATTTTTATCAACATAAAGGAATGAATATATTAAGTGAAAAAAATACAAAATTATATATACAATATGATTTTCACTGTAAAAGTACATAGAAAATCTAGTAGGAAATAAACTAAAATGTTAATTATGTATTTCAAGTTGGCAAGATTAAATTTTGTGTTGTTTTTTGGAGGTTCTAGCAAGGGAAACACATCTACTCGTATACCCTTGACTGAGGAAGTGGTCCTCCTCTGTTGGGGTGGTCGTCGTCTTCGACTGAGAGCGCAGCTTTGGGAGGGAGTGCTGAGGGAGGAAGGGGGCACCTGCCTAGCCAGCCAGGTCAGCCAAATCAACCCCGGCGACCCATGAGGTGACAGATGTCATAGCCAGATTACTCTCACACCCTTTCGATTTTTGAGACAGGTTTTGCTGTGTAGTTCAGGCTGGCCTTGAGTTCACTGTGAAGCCCAGGTTGGCCTCGAACTTGCAGTGTTCCTTTGGCAAGATTATAGCTGATTTTTCTTTTTTTGGAACTGGGGATTGAACTCATGACCTTGCACTTGCCAGGCAGGTGCTTATGCCACTGAGTTAAATCCCCAGCCCTAGATGATTTTTCTTTTTGGTTGGTGTAAGTATTTAATACATGGTATTTTCTTCTTTATAATTTTCTGTATTTTTCAAGTTTATTGCAGTGGATGTATGCTTTTTTTTTTAAATAATCAAGACAAAGTTATTAAAAACCAAGACAAAGTTATTAAAAAAGACAAAGTTATTAAAAGGTCTATGACACATCAGATTATTGAAGATAGTCAAAAAAAGAGTTAGGGAGCTGGGCTTTGCTGCTCATGTCTGTAATCCCAGCACACAGGAGGCTGAGGCAGGAGGATTGCCTTGAGTTTGAGGCCAGCCTGGGTTATATTGTGAGGCCCTGTCTCAAAAAAGGAAAAAAGAAAACAAACAAAACAAAACAAAACTCAGAGTTAGGAACCATCAGGCCCTAGAGAGTGGCCTAAATATTTGAAATGCGCTTGCTGTAGGCCTTTGAGTCATTCTCTGGGCTTTCAGAGTGGCAGGGATCACATTTCTTGTGAAGCCTCTGAGGCTGTTAGATGCTGGGACTGCCAAAGTGGTGAGTCGGGGATGCGAGTGTGCCACAGAGGAGCTCAGAGTCCGGGAGGCCTCAGAACTGCTGCTCACGCCTAGTTTTGGAGCTGGAGGGGCACTCCGGTGGTCTAAGATATTGTCACAAACTTTTATTCACTTAAGGCAGTGGTCCTCAAATCTAAGACCCTTGTGGGGGCTCATGAGGTCAAAACTATTGAAGATTAAGATGTCATTTGCCTTTTTAGTTCTCATCCACTTATGAGTAGAGATTTCCAGATGCTGCGCCATTCCCAGCAGATTGGCTGCAGAAGCAGCCAGCTGTCTCCTGTGAAGCCAGACATGAAGGAAGATTACAAAAATGTAAAACACTGCCAACATTTCCCCTAAGATTTCTTTTTATGGAAAATAAAGTTATTTTCATTAAAATGCTATTTGTGTTGATATGTACTGTGTTTACTTTTATTTTAGATAAATCAGATTTTAATTTCAGTTCAATTTTGTTTACTTATTTATTTGTTTTGGTTTTTTGAGATGGGATCTCACTGTGTGGTTCAGTCTGGCCTTGAAGTCATTATACAGTCCAGGCAGTCTCAAACTTGAAGTAATCCTCCTGCCTCAGTCTCATGGGTGCTGGAATATCTAACTTGCTTGCTTGCTTGCTTGCTTATTTATTTATTTATGACAGGGTTTCACTATTTAATTCAGGCTGGCCTCAGACTCACAGAGATCCTCCTGTCTCAGCCTTCTGAGTTCTGGGATTACAGACCACCATGCCCAGCTAGCTAATTTTTAATATTGCAAATTTTTTTTTGTTGTTGTTGTTGTTTTTTTTTTTTTTTTTTGCGGTACTGAGGATTGAACTCACAATCCTCGCGCCTGCCAGGACAGGCGCTTAAGCCACTGAGCCAAACTCCCAGTCCTGGTTTTTTGAGGCAGGGTTGCACTGTGTAGCTCAGGCCGGCCTTGTGGTCACATTGTAGCCCAGGCCGGCCTCGAACTCACAACGCTCCTCCTACCTCAGAATATTGCAAATATTAATAGGTATTTACCCACTTAAACCAATCCTCTCCAGATTGTCAGATTTTAATAGTATAAAGAAGCCCTGAAACCAAAAAGTTTGAGAACCACTAAATTAAGGTGGCAGGAAGAGGATTTTCTTTATGGTGGGTTGACTGGGACTTAGGTGGTAGATTGTTGAATTGCATGACTCAAGAACAAAGCCTAAAGGAGAATGACCTAGTGCAATAGGCAGGTGTGGAAGTTCTTAAAATACCTAAGTTCTCTCTGTCTTTCACCGTCCTTTTTTAGAAATCATGCATGATGTGATCAAGAAGGTCAAGAAGAAGGGGGAATGGAAGGTAAGTAAAGAATGCAATTAATGGCCCTAAGGGTGAGTTCATGTGGAAAAAATAATGGAGGCAGAATTGGACAGGAGTCAGGCGGAAATGAGGGATTTTGCTCATGGATTGGAGAAGGCAGTCTACACTGCCTTTCATTTTATAGGATCTTGGTTCATAGTTCTCTTGGTCACGTTAAGACAAAAAGAAAAAAAAAAAGGTTAATTTGTTCACATAACATCTGTCAGTTTTACCTGCAACATCTAGAGCAGTGCTGGAAACTAACGCACGTGAAACAAGTCCTGAGGCCAGTGGAGGAGAAGATGGCCTTAGGTTCCTGGAGTGACTAACACAGGATGGCCCATGCTGTCCTCCATGAATGTCATTTGCCCAGGGCTGGGTGTCACGCTGGCCAAATTTTCTTCTCTCTCTCTTTTTTTTTTTTTTTAAATTTTAAGGGAGTAAAACAGAACAGTAAAATGAAACAAGACAAAACAGTGATAGGACAGTAGGAAATCCACCATCGTTACTATATTGCATATCGTTATCCTGTGAATAGTTACCCAGATGTGCAGAGTCAGACAACATAAATGTCCGATTGCTTCCCTACTTCAGTATCATCTCAGCCTGTGTAGCCTCTTATTGCCCACGGGTGGAGGGGGGAGTGGCTTGGGAGGGGGCGTGGCTTGGGAGGCAGCTTCCTTGCTGTTTCTCCCTAGCCACCAGGGCCTCCACCCGCACACAGGGAGGCTGTTCAGCTTCCTTGCTGCTTCTCCCCGGCCGTGCTGACCAAATTTTACTTGAATGTCTCCGTGTGGTACTGAAGGATGATACCAGCCATTCCTGCCTTCATGTTTTCTTGTCGTCAGGAGCCCACAAGTGCAAGGTCATTTGGGGCCTGGAAACACGGAGCTGAGTGGCGCAGGGAGGTTTGGAAGCCTCACTGTGGCCCTGTGAGATTCTGTTTGGATCAGCACTTCTATCCTCACTCTCCGTGAGGCCGTCTGGGGGGAACTCCTTATACACATCTTTCTCTGGTACCCTCCCATCAGGAATGGATTTATAGGCATGGGATTGTTAAACTGTTCTTGAGGAAGCTGCCTCATAAAATGAAACTGATTAGCCCTGGTAGTGCAACATAGAGCTTTCTGTCCACACCGTCTGCCCGGATATGTCTGGTGCCCATCACCTGCTTGGTTTATGCCATTAAAGGACAAGACATAGCCTTGCATTTACTGCTGGCCTCCTCTCCCTGCTGTGGGCTGAATGGGTGTTGGAAGGTTCACTGAACAGTGCAGGTGTGAGGCTTGAGCCAGGACTGGAGCATTGGTGTTCTTTCAGCATACACAGTGCGGTAGTGCGATGCCAGATGATGTGTGTGCTAGAGAAGGTAGGACTCCTCATGATGTCTGCATCAGGTCCTTACATGCCATGCCTTATGTATGGACACTTCTTGGATTCTCTTAAAAGCAAGTTCTGTGTGTTCATGGTACTGGGGATTGGACCCAAGGCCTTAGGATTGAGCTACATCCCTAGACCTTTTTGATTTTTATTTTAAGACAGGGTCTTGCTAAGGATTCAGTATCCCAGGCTGTGCTCAAACTTGCGATCCCCCTGCCTCCACATCCCAGAGTGCTGGGATTACAGGCATGCACCACCACACCTCACTGAAAATATACTCAGTAATGTGATTATCTCTCAGTGTTGACAGTACAGAAGACTTATCCTTCATTTTGCGTTTTTGAGTACTTTTTTAAAGTCATGAAAATGAAAACTTTTTTTGTTTGTTTGTTTTTTGAGACAGGGCCTTACTATGTGATTCAGGCTGGCCTTAAACTTGCTATGGCCAAGCAAAGTGGTGCATGTCTGTAATCCCAGCACTCGGGAGACTGAGGCAGGAGGGTTGCAACAAGTTCAAGGCCACCCTGGGCTATACTGCGAGTTCAAGGCTACATAAAAAACCCTATCTCAAAAAACAAAACAAAACAAAAACAACAACAAAAAACACTCACTGTGTAGTTCAGGCTGGCCTCAAACTCATGGTGATCTTCCTGTATCAGCTTGAGATTATAGGCGTGTGTCTCAAACCTGACCAAAAGCTTTTTTTTTTTTTTTAAGTTTATGAAATTGAGTCAAATCAAGGAGCAGAAACCCTAACTCCTAGATGGTTAGGTTTGGGGTGGGGAGGTAAAAGCAAATGTATGTCTCTGCAGACTTCTGGATCATAGGAAATGTGGTTTCTCCTGGCCTGCATTTCTGGTGCATTCTGAAGCTGGTGAGGTAGTCTGGTGGGAGAATCACAGCAGACGCCATGTGGCTCATGACCTCTGTCTCCCTCCAGGTGCTGGTGGTGGACCAGTTAAGCATGAGGATGCTCTCCTCCTGCTGCAAGATGACAGACATCATGACTGAGGGGATAACAAGTAAGCAGGGAACTTGGGGCAGGGCGGCTTCTCGGTCTCCTAGTCATTATTCTTGTTGGCTGACAATCTAAGCAGGAATACTGTCAGCCCCTGGGGAGAGCTGGGCTGCCTGTTCATCAGTGCATCCTCACACCGTCTGCAGCACTATCAGTTAATGCTGAAGGAAAGGTTATATGTCGAGAAAAGAAGGCAGTCTACCTGACGGGACTTAATAAGGGAAGAAATCCAAATGGCCAATACATATATGAAAAGTCCCCAGCTTGTTGGTGATCAGGAGAATCCCATTCAAACCAGAGTGAGCCACCACTACAGATTCACCAGACAGTGAGGACGCAGGAAAACAGGCACTCCTGTCTGGTGCAATGGCAGCTGGTGCATCTAATTCAAAAAACCCTTGGCAGAATAGTAAAGCAGTAGTTGTGTGTGTCTCATAAGCCAGCGTGGGTAGGAGAGTTCCCAGAATGTTGGCATAGGGGTCCCAGATGGGACATAGCTGTCAGGAGTAGAATGGTTGGGTTGGGACGGGGGATATAGCCCAGTGGCACAAACACCTGCCTGGCAAGCATAAGGTCCAGAGTTCAATTCCCAGTATCAAAAAAAAAAAAAAAGGTAGGAATGGTTAAATGTGCAAGACTGTGGGTTTCATCTCCAGCAAAACACACACACACACACACACACAAATGATTGCTTGATTAAACTGCGGTACAGTAGTTACACAGCAGAATACTATAAAAAGTGAAAACAAAATGAAGCCAGTTGTGGTGACGCACACCTCTAATCCCAGTGCTCAGAAGGGAGGCTGAGGCAGGAGGATCACTCCAAGTTTGAGGCCAGTCTGGGCTTCATAGTAACAAAAATAAATCCTTAACTTATAATGATACTGTATTGATTGTGGGAGCACATAAGTTTTGGAGTCATCAGTATTCCCAGTCAATTGCTTAGGGTTTTTTATTTGTTTGATTGGTTTCTTTGTTTTTTGTTTTCTTGTTTTTGGTATTTTGAGACAGGGTCTCGCCATGTAGTTCAGGCTGCTTTTGAACTCACTATGTAACCTTGCTGGTCTCAGACTTTCTGAGATTACAGCTTTGTGCCATGCTCTGGTTCCAAGTCAGTTCTTTGACCAGGCTTACCCCTATTCTGAGCTTACAGCTATTTTCCTCACTGATTGTGTGTGTGTGTGTGTTACTAGGCCTCACACATACTAGGCAAGCACTCTTACCACTGAGTTACACCTCAACCCTTTTTATTTTTTCAAGATTGGGTCTCACTAAGTTGCCCAAGAAGGTTTTGAAGCCTCCTGAGTAAGTAGAATTACAAGTGTATGCCATCACACCTAGCTTTCTGGCTGAGTTTTTATAACTGTTTTTTTTCCCCCACCAGATGTGGTGGTACATACCTATAGTCCCAACTACTTAGAAAGCTGAGGCAAGAGGATGACTTGAGCCCAGATCAATCTGGGCAGCATAATGAGATCTTCCTCAAACAGACAAACTCTATTTTTCTCTATCAAAAAAAAAGAAAAAAAAGAAAAGAAAAATGCAGAGAAAGGAGGAAAAGTCAAATGGAATTAGTAAGTTTTAACACTCCATTCTCATCCTCAGGGTCCATTGCCCTGAAGCAGCCACCTTGTTCTTCCTTTGTTTTTCGTATATATTTCTAAGTAAAAGCTTTTATACTATTATCTCTCAATTTATCCATGTTAGACATTACCACTGACTTCCTCTGATAGCACAACTCATTCCTCCCCACAAAGGCAGGATTCAAAATATGTCCTCACTTAGGAAAATTAAAAAGTTCACAACTATATTCTGAGGCCCCAAAAGTAAGGTAGATGATTAGGGGGTTAATTTGAGCATTATTTGGAGTGAAAGTCTTTATGAATGTTACAAGGAATACTTCTAAAGTGATGCCTTTTTATATAAAATATTCGCATAGGAAGAATAATACATAGCTGTGCATTCTGTGTGTGCCAGAAGACAGTGTGATCTAGGTTACGCAGCCTAAACTTTATTGGGTGACTGCTGAGATGAGGAAGCTCTCCAAAGCTGCTTTTCTTGGGCAGAGTAGCTGATATGGTCATGAGGACACACTGTAGTCCAAAGCCTGTGGCTCCCTTTAACAACACAGCATGCTTCGTCTTTGAGCTGCTGAGAGGAGCAGTATTACAGAAAGGATATGTTTGGAATGCCTTTATTTGATGTACAGAGAAAAATGATAAAACTATCCAATTGTTGATAAATAAACCCATCATGGAAATTCTAAAGGAATTGAGATTATTTAGGACAGATGAGAAAAAACTAAAGGAAGGGACAAAGAAACCTTGACAGGGGCCAGGGGTTTAGCTCAGCGACACAAGTGCCTGCTTGGCAAGTACGAGGTCGTGAGTTCAATCCCCAGTACCAAAAAAAAAAAAAAAAAAAAAAAAA
>RJWM01050561.1:0-10721 GCA_004363535.1 Dasyprocta punctata
GCATCTAGAAAGCCAGTTTTTCCAGCACCATTTGTTAAAGAGGCTGTCTTTCTTCCAATGTACATATTTGGCCCCTTTGTCAAAGATGAGGTGGCTAAGTGTGTTTGTAGTTGTGGCTGTATCTTCTAATCTATTCCATTGATCTTCAGGTCTGTTTTGATTCCAGTACCATGCTGATTTTATCACAGTAGCTTTGTAGTATAGTTTCAAGTCTGGGATTGTGATGCCTCCTGCCTTCCCTTTGTTGCTCAGAATTGCCTTTGCTATTCTAAGTCTTTTCTGGTTCCAGATGAATTTCAGGAATGCTTTCTCTAGCTCTGTGAGGTAGGCGAGTGGTATTTTGATTGGGATTGCATTGAATCTGTATAATAATTTTTGGAGAATGGCCGTTTTCACGATGTTTGTTCCTCCTATCCATGAACATGGAATATCTTTCCATTTTCTGAAATCTTCGATTTCCTTCTTTAGAGTAATGTAATTTTCACTGTATAGATCTTTTACTTCCTTTGTTAGACTGATTCCTAAGTATCTCATTTTTTTGGATGCAATACTGAAGGGTGTGGTTTCCCTTATTTCTCTGTCAGTGACTTTGTTGTTTGTGTACAGGAATGCTATTGATTTTTGAGTGTTCACCTTGTATCCAGCAACATTACTGAATTGGGTTATTACATCCATAGTCTTTCAATGGATTTTTGGGGGTCTTCTATGTAGAGTATCATATCATCTGCAAATAATGATAATTTCACTTCTTCTTTTCCTATCCTTATTCCCTTTATTTCTTTCTCTTGTCTGATTGCTCTGGCTAATATTTTCAGAACTATATTGAATAGGAGCAGTGATAATGGACATCCTTGTCTTGTTCCTAATTTTAGGTTGAAAGTTTTCAGTTTTTGTCCATTTAGTAAGATGTTGGTTTATGATATATGGCTTTTATCAGGTTGAGGTAGAGACCATCTATTCCGATTTTCTGTAGGGTTTTTATCATGAATGGGTGTTGGATTTTGTCAAAAGCTTTTTCTGCATCTATTGAGATGATCATGTGGTGCTCCTTGGCCCTGTTGATACGGTGTATTACATGTACTGATTTGCATATGTTAAACCATCCCTGCATTCCTGGGATGAATCCCACTTGATCATGGTGTATAATCTTCCTGATAACTTGCTGTATTCTATGTGCCAGTATTTTATTGAGGATATTTGCATCTATGTTCATTATGGAGATTGGCCTGTAATTTTCTTTTTTGGTTGGGTCTTTCTCTGGTTTTGGTATTAGGGTAATACTTGTTTCCAGGAATGAGTTAGGGAGACTTGCTTCCCTTTCGATTTCATTGAAGAGTTTGAGGAGAGTTGGCATTAAGTCTTCCCTAAATTTCTTGTAGAATTCAGCAGTGAATCCATCAGGGCCCGGGCTTTTCTTTGTTGGTAGGGTCCTAATTATATTTTCAATTTCATTAGCTGAAATTGGGTTATTCAGCAGCTTTACATCTTCTTGATTCAGCTTTGGTAATTCATAGGTTTCTAGGAATCTGTCCATTTCTTCTGTGTTATCAAATCTATGTGAGTAAAGGTTTTTGAAGTAGTTGTTGATGATCTTCTGTATTTCCACTGGGTCTGTAGTGATTTCACCCTTTTCATTTCCTATTGCATGAATCTGAATTTTTTCTTTCCTCTTCTTGATAAGGTTGCTAGGGGTTTATCAATTTTATTTACTCTTTCAAAGAACCAACTCTTCAATTCATTAATTCTTTGTACTGTTTTCTTAGTTTCGATTGCATTAATTTCTGCTCTAATCTTAATAATTTCCTCCCTTCTTTGTGCTTTGGACTTAACTTGCTCTTCTTTTTCTAGAAGTTTGAGGTGCAGCATTAGGTTGTTTATGTGTGTTCTTTCCATTTTTCTGATGTGGGAGTTCAGTGCTATAAATTTCCCTCTGAGGACTGCTTTCATTGCATCCCACAGGTTCTGGTAATTTGTATTTGCTTTTTCATTCAATTGTAGATAGTGTTTAATTTCTTCTTTAACCTCTTCTGTGGCCCATTGGTTATTTAGGAGAGTATTATTTAATTTCCATGTGTTTATGCACTTCATCCTTTTAAAGGATGCAATTCAAGGTTTTAGAATTTTCACAGATATGTGTGAGCATCACTACAGTTAATTAAAAAAATATCATTATGTCATAAAGGATCCTCTGCAATTTAGCTTACCCTAGCATCTGTCCTGATCCTAAATAGGGATTAATTTACTTCTGATCACTGAAGACTTACCTACTGTTGACCCACTCGAGGAGGCCCAAGGGAGATTTTTGTGGGTGAGATTCCAGGGTCAAAGAACACATGTGTGCAAGACATCAACAGCAACAGCAGGCAGCATGGAGCAGAGCAGAGATCTGCCTGCATCTTTACTGCACAATTCTTATACAGGCTGTTATTTCATTTACATTCTTACATAGTGCTGTCACCAGTGTACATGTGCTAATCTGTGCTCAGTCATGGTTGCATAACTTATCCCATTGTGCACCTGTGCTAGACAAGTGGGGTCACATCCTAAGGTGTCCTCAGATACTCCTGAGCTTTGAAGCAGTCTGAGTGGTTCCCCACATCCCACTCCCTGAAAGGTCAGGGGTATGTAAATGCAACATTCTATATGTAACAGGGCATAAGTACCTGTAGTTAACAAATTGAGAACCATGTGGTTTTGTAAAACCACTCTTTTCATTTCGACAGTTTCATCCATATCCAACATCAAAGCCTAGAGCATAGCCTTCAAGGCTGGGGCCATATATTGAGCAATTTGGAGGGCTAGGTCTATGGTCCTTTTTCCTAGTTAGATGCTATTCCTAGCACCATCAGCAGTCAATTTTTCTAGTTAGACACAATTCCTAGTGGTCATCCATTGCAATGCCTGGTCAAGGCATCTACTAAGTCATTTCCCAGTGAGAGGAGGGGCTCATGTCTGAACAATGGTATCCTGCCTATATGGTCTGCTTTTTGGCCACACTCCCATACATCTCACCATAAGTTGTCACCCCACAAGGGATGGTGCCCTATCTGTCACTCCTGAGCTGCCCAAGCTGGCAACCAGAGCATCAGTCCCCTCACTATGGCCCAACTCTCCATGCACACACGTAGGGGCCTTCTTCATGCATCACAAGCAATCACACTGTCCGCAGCTCTGCCCATTGTCTTGACCTGACTGTTCCAGTTTCAAACCAGAGTACTTCTGTACTGGGCTGGACAGCGACTGCTGTCCTTTGTGGAGTTGGTTCATGGCTAGATGTATCAGTATATCTGGCATCAGCCAGAGGTCTCTCTTTCCCTTCTGCATAGTGACTAGGGGTTAAATCCTGTAGTCCATCCTCCCAGATGGGTTCCTGGGCTGTGTAGATTACGGGTCTTAAACCCTTGCCAGTTTGGCTGCCAACAGGTTAATAGAGAAAGAGGCCCATCATTTGAGGTATATGCCATAATGCATGAGACTGGGGGCCTGTGCCCTCCACTCTAAGGACAGATTTTCCACATTGATACCCAGGCCACTATCTGTCCCGTGATTCCTCACAGGCGCACAGAGCAGTGTACAATGCTGTTGTTTCTCAATCAGGGAGTACTGGCTCTCAGCTCCCTTCCACAACGGTGACCAAAACCCAAAATTGTGCTTCTCCTTCCCCTGTTTTCGCCATAGGCCTCAGCCAAATCCATCATCATCCACACTGATGGTTAGGATAAATGGCAGGTTAGGGTCAATGACTCTTAGGGCTTGCACCTGTGCAACAGCCCTTTTTGAGTCCTGAAAAGCAGCTTTTGTTGCATCTATCCAGCCCCATGTTGTGCCCCTTTTGGTCACCTGGTATAAAGGGCACAGCAGGGTAGATAGGCGCGGTACATCCACCAAAAACCTAGCAAGCCCTTATGTGCCTGTAATTGGCATAATGCCATGGGTCTGATCTTACCCGATCATATAACACCCAAGAATCTGACAGACAAGCCAGTCCCCTGGACCTTGTCTTCATCCATGGCCGACCTCCATGTCAGCAAAGCTTCCTTCAAACTGCGTGGTGGCTTTCAAATCTGCAAGGTAATCAGAGGTAAACATATATCAATACAAAACAGTGACAGAGGGTGGCTTGGCCCAGGTGACCAGGTTCTGGGCCACCAGATCATGACACAAAGTTGGTATGCAAATACCTTTGTGGCAACATCAGGTAAGCCCATTGCCTGCCTTCCGAGTGAAGGCAAATTAGTCTTGACTGTCAGTATCAGGGTGAGACTTTACAGTCATTCATCACAATCCATGTGGCTTCTTCACAGGCCATACTGAAGAGTTCTTAGCAGTTCTTATCATCTCTGCTTTTTGCAGTTTCAAGACAGTCTGTCCCATTGCTTCATCACCTTCAGACAACCAGTAATGTTTCACACACACGACCCATGTGACCTGTGGAAGAGTCAGTGGTCCATGGTGTGAATTGCCTCTGAGTACAGTTTTTACCACATGAATTTTCAACCAGAATTCTCCCTGTGTGGTCTCGAGCTGAGCACCACTCATACTGGGGGTCAGTATTTCCACCCCTAGTATGTATTTAGCAACTAGGGAAACATAAACATCATATAGGCATGGAGGTAAGTGCCTGATACCCAAAGTCACCTGGACCTTCAGGACCATGATGTAATGACCTCTATGCCCTTCTATGTGTGCAGTAGGTCCTATAAGAACAGTCTGGGTTGCTGTATATTAGCGTTGACTGGGCTCCAGTATCCACCAACATTAAATACGTGCTGCACATGTTTGGGGGACCAGTAAATAGTCAATTCCACATGTGGCCTCTGGTATCCTGGAACCCCCAAAACCTGGGTACCTTACCTCCTAATCAGGATAAAGGAGGCCAGTGTTACTTCTTCCAGCTTCCCTGGGGCTGCTTTGGCCTATCGGCCCTGACCCATTGGCCAGTATTGCTGCTCAGGACATAACTGCCTCCACAGAATCAGCAACACATCCAAGGGCTGCACGATCTGTGGCTAGACTGGCAGCCAGGAGGTCTGTCCAGATCTGGCATCAACCAAACTTCAGGGGCCCCACAGTGTGTCCTTAAGGAGATGGCCCCACTCGCCTGGGTTGTCCCTTCCTTTTCTCCTTTGCTGATACAGGTTTTACAGATCTCACCTTACTTTGGTGCCTTACTTCCCTATTTCCCAGGCTGGCAAGGCATCCACAGCATTGTGGACTGGGCAATCTGTAAAGGGGGTCTAGAAGGGCTGCCAATAATCTGAACGTGTCAGCCAGCCTTCTCACCAGGATAATATCCTTCATGTGTGCTATCAGCAGCTCCTCATCTCGGCTGAGGTACTGCAGTGTGAACATCAGCTGCTGCATGTATATTTCATGTAACACAATTATCAAGTCTACATAGTTACTTGCTCCAGCAGGTAACCTGGATTCTTTGATATCAGGCAAGCTGCTGCCATCAACCAATTTATCACAGTCTGACTACCAGTCTCTGGGGCTGTCCTCTGCACTTCTTGCAGAACCTGTGTCATAGAGGGGATGCTGGCTATGCTGGCTATTTGGGACATCTCTTGTGGGTTTAACTGAATATTATCAACCATAGCAGCCACACAGATACTGTTTCATCCACCTTCTGCTTTGTTTTGCCAGCTCCTGCAGCTCCATGGCTGTATAGGTCATGCATGTTATGGGGTGGGGAGAGGTAGGTATCCCTCCTGGACTTCCTCCCTGGGCTAGGGGTCCCTCTACCTTGATGAATAGCCATCTTAGCATGCAAAACCAGGGGAATTTTCTCAGGGGTTTTCTTGGATATGAGGATTTGTGCTTTTGGAGACATTTCTGGAGAAGGCAGTGCTTCCCTATGCTTCACAACATGAGCTACGCAGCAGCCAGCTGTTGCTCAAGGCCTTTGTCCATCTGCTGCAGCTAATCTATTTGCTGGACAAGGTCATCCACCTCTTGATTTATGTGGCAGAAGAGAGTGAAGAACAACTAAACCACCTGCACCACCATTTCAAGGTGAGGGTAAGGAATTTTTCTGTCTATTGCTTCCAAAGCTTGCAAGAAATGCCCAGGCTCCAAATAGACTACTTCCCTGTCCTCCAGGACCTTAGAAGCTGCCAGGAGGGTAGCCACAGGTAGCCATGGTGAGGCCAGAGTCATTTATCAGTCGTTTCTCGGGGCTCTCCTTCACATTTGGGAGCTGTTTCCGCAGCCCCCACAGGACCACTCACCTCAGTGTCCTGTCTACTACGTCAGTTGTTGGCCTTCTCAGGGGTCCCGATGGAGAGTTTCATGGGTGAAGTCCCAAGGTCAAAGAACAGACGTGCTCAATACATCAGCAACAATAGCAGGCAGCATGCAGCAGAACAGAGATCTGCCTGCATTTTTATTGTATACTTCTTATACAGGTTGTTATCTCATGTTTACATTCTTACATAGTGCTGTAACCAGCACACGCGTGTTGATGTGTGCTCAATCATGTTTACATAACTGTATCCCTCTGTGCACCTGTGCTGGAAGAGTGAGGTCATGTACTCAGGTGTCTTCAGATGCCCCTGAGCATTAAAGCAGTTTGAGTGGTTTCCCACATCTACTTTGAACAGTTCACATAAATAGAATAATGTAATAGGTGGTCTTTGGTGACAGGCATTCATTTAGCATGTTTTCAAGTTACACCACTTCTATACAGTGTATCAGTATATTGCTCATTTTCGTGGGCAAGTAGTCCATTGTAGGAGTAGACAACTTGTTGTTTATCCACTGTCAAAGTAGCTCAGGCTTCAATGGTTCCAAGGCAAGCAAAATAAAACTCAAACTTAGCCAATTATAAATATCAACTGAGCATCACTTATATGATCAGAGACTTTCCACAAGACTAATCCAAGGAAGACAGCTCCTTAAACATTAGCCAATCAAATAATTTATTTGCTCTGCTTCCACATTCACCCTATAAAAGTCTTCCCTTCATAGTTTTTGGTGGAGCTTTGGGTTTTCTGCTGTCTGATTCATGAAGCACTATTTGGCTAAATAAACCTTTTAGAAATTGAATGGTCCTAATTTATCTTTTAACATCACTCATGAGTTGATATACTATGTATTTGGTTTATTTCTAGTTTTCAGCTCTTATGAGTAAGGGTGTTATAACCATGTGTTATTGTATGGACTTGCAGTTTCATTTCACTTGGGGATACATCAAGGAGTGGAATTATTGCATTATAGTAACTATGGTAGTCAGGGTTTGCAAGGGAATAGATTTCATACAGGACACATAGTTTATGGAATCATTTTATAATAGTCTCCTAAAAATTCAATGCAGAGCAGTACAAGTCCATGTGTTAGAGACGCAAAGAATCCAGTTGAGGGCCTGGATCCCCCAGCAAAGTCCTGCATGAGTTCAACTGAATACCTAGAGCCCATGGCAATGTCTTGCATGAGTCCAGTTGGAGGCCTAGGGCCCATAAGAGTGTCTCATGCAAGTCTGTATCAAGAATCTGAACTGGGAAGGCCCAAAGGTCAGTGCTGGAAGATAGAAAGTCTGTATAAACAGGGTGAAGGATCTGTGCCATGAAACCGAGGGATCTGCACTGGAGCCAGGCAGCAATGCTCAAGGTAAGGACCAGAGCTCCCCTGAAGAGAACCTCAGCCATCCTCCGTGACAGCAAAGACCCAGCCTCTTCCAATGATGAGAACAGCTGAATTTATATCAGGAAAGCCAGCATGACAACCTTCTCCAAGAAAATCAACAACATCCCATCTTTCCTTCAATTCTTGTTTTATGCTGTTGACAATAATCCTCAGGTGGGCCTTCCACACCCAAAACCATGCTGACTCAGTTCAGCTGGTTGTCATGAGTTGACCATTAGTTAAGCTACCACTGTAACTCTATTTAACTTTTTGAAGAATGGCCAGATTGTTTTCTAAAGTGGCTGCCTCGTTTAACATTGCTACCAACACTGTATATGGGTTCTGATTTCTTCACATTTTCACCAACACTTGTTATTATCTGAGTTTTTCTTATAGCCATCCTGGGAATTAAATGGTACCTTGTGGTTTTAATTTACATTTATCCAGTGACTAATGCTATTAGGTATCTTTTCTTGTGTTTGTCAGTCACTTGTAAATCTTTAGAGAAACATCTATTAAAATTCTTTGTTCATTTTAAAATTATGTTATGTTGTTTTTTGTAACTGAGTTTTAGAATATGTATGTATTGTGGATACTAGTCCTTTAGCAGATATTCAAATTGCAAATGTTGTCTTCAATTCTGGGGGATATCTTCCTACTTTCTTAATAAAGTACAAACATTTAAAATTTTTAT
Organism: Dasyprocta punctata; assembly: GCA_004363535.1. Lineage (NCBI taxonomy): Eukaryota > Metazoa > Chordata > Mammalia > Rodentia > Dasyproctidae > Dasyprocta > Dasyprocta punctata. Next base: position 8,318 of record RJWM01050561.1, read on the forward strand.
GAAGTCTAGCTTGGATATTTTTTCCCTGTGTTGGTCATCAGGTGTTTTGGATTGGTTTTGAGCCCATGATTCCTTTTCCTAGATCTCTTTTTCATCATTTCTCTCTGCAAAATAGCCAACTTATGGTTTAGCTTGTATCTCCAAAGAATCTATCAGTCTCTCCACTGCCTCTCATCATAATCTCCACTGTTCAGAGTGTGCTCTTAAACTTGAACTTCTTCACATAGCTTTGAGTTACATTTCTTGATGGCCAGGTCTAATAACAAATTTTCCCAACTTCTGTTTATCTGGGAATGTTTTAATTTTTTCTTCTTTTCTGAAGGAAAAATTTTCTGGATATAAAATTCTTGTTTGACAGGCTGTTTTGTTTTGTTTTGTTTGCCCTCTTAGCACTTTGGATATATCAGATAACCTTCTGGCTTCCAGTGTTTCTGAAGAGAATTTTCTGATAATCTTCTTGCAGGTAACTTATAAGTGATCAGTTCCTTCCAAAAGTCTCTCTTCGTATTCTGAAGATCTGATTATAATGTTTTGATACCTCTGAGTTCATCATATTTGGAATGAATCAAGTATCTTGGATGTTTATATTCATGCCTTTGATTAAAATTGGAAAATTTTAAGCCCTCATTTCTTTAAATATTTTTTGACTCTTATATTTTCTGCAATTCCCACAATGTTTATGCTGATCCCCGCCATTGAAAGTGTCTTACAGGTCCCTCGGATTTGTTCACTTTTTTTCAATATTTTTTCATTTGTTCTCCAAATTTGATAATTTTCATTGTCCTCATTTTTGGTAATATGTCCACTTTGATGATAATGATTGTGGCTATCCAGGAATAGAGAATGTTTTTCATTGTCTATTGTCCTCTGCAATGTCTTTTTCCATGGTACAACAGTTTTCCTTATAAATGTTGCATTGGTTGATCCTGTGTTCCCCCAAGGACTTGTAATTTGCATGGGGCTGAGTCTGGCATTCGTGATTGGTTTGTTGTCTAGTACTGGGATTGGTGGTGTGAGTGCTGCACCCGCCCAGGGGTGAAGCCGACATACAGTGTAAGGGCGGGAGGAACACATGTTCCACTCTCTTTCTCTCTCCCCAGCATGCCTTGCTGTTTGGCCACTGCCATGAATGGCTGCCCTGCCACACCACGCTGCCTTGGAGCCAACTAAGTATGGACTGAAACCCCAAGAAGCTGTGAGAAATAAACCCTTCCTTCTCTAAATTTGGGCATCAGGTATTTTGTCTCAGCAATGAGTGAAAAGTAACTAAGACAGAATTTGGTACCAGTCGAGAGGGGTCATTGCTGTGAGTAAACCTGATCATGTGGTTCAAGAGCCTTTGGGAATGGCTTGTGGGAAGAGTTTGGAAAGCTTTGGAGATGTTGCCTGAATGCATAGATCTGGAACAGATTAGGCTGTTTTGTAGGGCAGATTCTGGTCAGAGCTCAGAAGACCAGAAGGCTGATAGAAAGCCTGTTGGTAAAGACCAGGTTCTTGCGGGAAGAGTTTGTAAAGGTTTGGAGATGTCGCCTGAATGCATAGAGCTGTAACAGCTTAGATTGTTCTGTGTGGGAGATTCTGGTCAGAGTTCAGGAGACTAGAAGTCTGATAGAAAGCCTGCTAGCAAAGATCAGGCTCAGGAGGTTTCTGCTGGGAAGAAGGACTGCATTGGGTGTTGGACTCCACATGGTATGTGTGTAATGGCTTGGCAGAAAGTCTGTCTGCATTCTGCCTGTGCCCAGAGACTTTGCCTGAGACTGAGATTAAGGGCAATGGACTGATTAGTCTGGTGAAAGAAATTCCAAGGCAACCTAATGTTGAAATGGTGGCCTGGCTATTTTGGGGTCTCTTAGTCAGATTTATGCTGTGAATCAAGAGCAAAGAGCCCAGCATGGTGATTTAAAACCTTGTGAATTTGGCCAGAAAGCTGTGGAATGTAAAGATAGAGTTGAGACCTTGACTGCCGAGAATGAACAAAGGAATAAAAAGGGTGACCTGAGGGCATCCTGGGAAACAGTGGGCCTCCACCCATTGCCGTCTCAGGCTTTCATTTTCTTTCTTTTTTTTATTTAAGCGAAGAATAACAAAACAAAACAAAACAAAACAAAAAAAAAGACGACATATATAGCAAAAACAGCAAGCAAAAGAGACAAACAAACGACTAGAGTAAATACACAACATTGCAGGTTTACAAAACCGGAAGACAGAAGCTTGACAATGGTTGCAATATTGCACATCATTATCTTTAAAATGGTTTCTTACATCAACAGACATAGACATGCAAGATTGATCCAATCATATGAGCATTAATTGTTCCCTCTCAATAACGAATACACTCAGCAGTGTTCTTTTCAGTTATCTTACATATACATATATACAGGTCCATATCCTTTCCTCTTCCCTT
>RJWM01050562.1:0-10721 GCA_004363535.1 Dasyprocta punctata
GGAGGCTGAGGTAGGCGGAGCGTTGTGAGTTCGAGGCCGGCTTGGGCTACAACGCGAGCGCAAGGCTGGCCTGAGCTACATAGTGCGACCCTGCCTCAAAAAACCAGGGCCGGGAGTTTGGCTCAGTGCCTTAAGCGCCTGCCCTGGCAGGCGCGAGGTTATGAGTTCAATCCCCGGTGCCGAAAAAAAAAAAAAAAAAAAAAAAAAGAAGCAAACACAGAAGGTCAACTCATAGGCAAAGTATCTCTGGTTAAGGAATACAACAGGCTTCTCCATAATCCCAAGTAAAGCTGAGCATTTCATTTCATGGTGCTTCTTATAAGGCATATAGGTGTACACACATGAGTTGTAGTTCCCACCTTGACATAGAGCTTGTATCGAAATGCATCATAACAAAGCTAAAGGTCATCTCTCAGATTCCTCAACATCGATGTTTGGAACCAGTTCCCTTCAATTTGTCCACAACTCCAGTTTCTGCTATATTTACAGTAAGAAGCACAACTGCCTGCCTCTTTTTTTCTTTGTTTGGAATGTAATTTATTTTTGCCATATATATATATATATATATATATACATATATATATATAGTTTATTTTAAAAACAAAAAAGAATAAAAATGATGATACAGAATTTCCAAACAAAATAATAGGAGATTATCACTGGTTAATATATTGTGTATTGTTATCTTCAAAGTAGCTGTTCAGATTACAAGATATAGACATGAAAAATTGATCAAACAATTGAACAAAGAAAGCACTTTTTCTTTCTGATGAGTTAACAGAGATTAGTAGTAGAGTTACAATCTTTTACCTTTTTTCTTTTCTCCTTTCCCCTATTACAGTTGTTCTTCCTTTTTAAGCAGTTTCTTCCCTATTCACTTTCACAATACCAACTGTATATTTTGGATCATATTTATTCTTTCAGATTTTTACACTAGGGAGACAATATGATATTAACATATGCAAGTCTGATTTATTTTACTTATGGGTATGGTTTGAATTTGCATCCATTTACCTATAATATTCTCAAGTTTATCCTTTTTTACAGCTGAGTAATACTCCATCATATAAAAATATCACAAAAAGCAGAAGATTAGCCAAGCAAATACTACTCGCTTGATCAAGCTACCTACACAGAAGGTACAAAAAGAAAAGAAAAGAAGAGATGCAGTCAGAAGTGCAGCAACAACAGTTTCAGCAAGATGATGGACAGGAGAGTTTAGGAGTTTTGATATCAAAATATGACAGAATATTACTTCAAAATAAAAAAGTGGACAATGAGAAACACTTATTCATTTATGTTATTATCTATTAACTTTCTAAGAAGGTGATTTTTTAAAAGTTTAGAAGGTGGACAGTAAAATAGAAGGTCTTTCTTGTTAGTGGTGATAGAAAATGACATTAAATTTGAATCTCAATTACTGAAATACCCAAAGGAATGAAATTTTGCAATCTACAAGGTATGAGTGATATGTTCTTTTTCGCCACAGGTCACATGTGAGTAAATCAAGTGATAGAGACCATGGAAATAGTAAATTAAGGATCAAGATAGGGAAAGGAGAGAGAGAGAAAATGCGAGGGAGTTATAAAAATAATTAAGATGTGTTATGTATATGTACTAGCTTCTCATGATGAGTGTAATTATAATATACTGCAAACATACTAATAAAAATTAAAAATTTAAAATGATGCATCTGAAGCATCACAAATCATTTTGATGGGAATGAGTAGCTTCACATTTTGTTCTCTTTGAACTTTTTGCAGTCTATGTGGTGATAGCTTTAGGCAACTTTCTCATTGTGGTCACAGTAATTTTTATTCCAAAAGTTGAGTGTGTATTTTCTCCTTGGAAGTCTCCTTCATGGACATAATGCTTGCTTCCTTTGCCAATTCTAAAATTACTATGAATTTAAGGGAAAAAATATTTCTTTTGCTGGATACAATTCACATATATATGCTTCAACTACTGGGTAGAATTTAAACAATATGATTTCTTTCCATGATTTATAACAGATGTGTGGCTAGTTGTATGCTCATACACCACATGATCTTTTTTTTTTTTTTTTTTTTTTTTTTTTTTTTTTTTTTTTTTTTTTTTTTTTTTTTTTTTTTTTTTTTTTTTTTTTTTTTTTTTTTTTTTTTTGTGGCACTGAGGATCAAACTCACAACCTCACACCTGCCAGACAGGCACTTAAGCCACTGAACCAAACTCCCAGCCCTAGTATTTTGAGGCAGGGTCACACTATGTAGCTCAGGCCGGCCTTGCACTCATGTTGTAGCCCAAGCGGGCCTCGAACTCACAACGCTCCTCCTACCTCAGCCTCCAGAGTACTGGCATTAAAGGCGTGTGCCACCACACCTGGCTGCACATGATCATCTTGAGCAGAGCAACAGGGATCGTGAGCTGCTTCTAATGAACTCGTGGTTTTCAGTTCTCTTTTACTCATAATATACTCTTGATTGTAACCTTTCCATTCTGTGGTCCTAATGCAGCGGACAACATTTTCTGGGATCACCCTGTGGTTACTAACATTGCATATGCAAATATTTATTTCAAGCAGACCACCATTGCTACCAAAGGCGGCATGACCTCAATGAGGTGTTTCATTATTTTTCTTATCTCCTGCAGGCTCATATTCATAGTCAGTAGGAAACAGTTTCTACTGGGCAGGTCAATTCCACTTTGACTCTTCACATTATAGTAGTTATTCTCTTCTGTGGGACGCTGCTCCACACAGACTGCTTCAGGATTCAAAATTCAGGGTGCAGATAAGGACTCCTCTCAACAGCTTTGAAGACAGAGTCCTGTTGTCTAGTATGAGTGCAAACCAGAGAACAGTTTTAAAGGGTGACTTAGCAGTAGACAACTATGCATATGCTAGGCTCAGTCAACACAGAAAAATGTAAATATGCGATAACCACCTGTATAAGAGTTACACAATAAAGATACAGACTGCTCTCTGGATGCTGCCTGCTTTTTGAACTGATGTCCGACACACGTGCATTCTTTTCTCAGGGTATCTCACCTGCCATAGTACCTCTTCAGGTTTCCAACTATGACATCTTTGATCCAAGTATTTTTATCTGTAGATAAGCACTTCACTGTATTTTATACCATTGGTATACCTCTTACACACTTTTGTACCATCATATCTCTGTTGAATCCAGTAATTTGTACTCTGAAACAAAGAACTGAAGGCAGCCACGAGGAAAATCTGGAGAGTTTCAGGATTTTATAGAGGATTCTTGGTTGAAAATACAATTTCAAGGGCACAGAGTATTTTTTAGATCTTTAAATAATCTGTTTAATATGGAGTTATTGAAATCACACATAAGAAGGTAAGTTTAATAAGAAAGATTATTAAAGCAATTTAAACTAGAATATTTTGAACATTTCACCAGCATGAATTTAATACATAGATTTTTATCGATTTTTACAATGATGTTGACTCTTGGAGATAAACCTGCCCAACAGTCCCAGGTCTATGTCCCAGGTACAATCTGAGGGGAACCAGCTCACTCATACAAGCTCTCCCCACACAACGCACCACTTGTAGGGACCTGGTCCTGTTACTAGTTTGATCCTCTGAACCAAAGAAAAATGAAAATGACTGACAAAGAGACTCAGAGTCAGTTTAACAGATGGGAAGCCACAGGTATCTTGCACCTATGAGAAGAGCCTCTCACCCTCCTCAATGCATTCTCGCAGACACAGGTACAAGCAATTAAAAGTAACAGAAGATTCATCTGCCTCATATTATCCATGAATACATGCTGAGGTAAACAATTTAAACTCAGTTGTATTGGATTTCCTTAGAACCTGCAGCTAGCCCTCATCCTTGTGTGATGCCTTTCTCCTTTATCTCACGCACAAGGCCACTTAGGCCTCAACCTGCCTCAGTTCACCTTAAGTTGACTAAATTGTAACAATTCTCAATCAATGACTCACTTGTTCTTCACAGAAGTTTGATAAACTTTGTCAAGGTATTCAAATGGCTCTGCATAGAAGAAAAACAAGTGAATGCTCAGAACATTTGTCACATTTTTGGTCTTTCTAATTCAAAACCTCTAAAAAGAAATAGAGAAGGTCATTACATAATAATAAGAGTTCAACTCATGATGACAGCATAATTTTCATAAACATGTATGAACTCAATGTTAAAGAATGTATTTTAGTATGTAGAATAATAGTTGAAGAATGAATCTCTTGTGCCAGGGATTTAATTCAGTGGTCTGCCTGGCAGGCGCTACATTGTAAATTCGATCCCCGGTACAAAAAAAAAAAAAAAAAGACATCTCTCAATCCACGTTCTTGCAGATAACAGTATTTAATACTTTTTAAAGTGTAATCGATACTCCACTTTGGATATACTGTACACCAGTTTTTCTTTATAAGAAAAAACATAAGCATCTTAATTGATTCCATATTTTGGCTACTGTGAACAACGCTGCAATGGAAATCAGAATGTAGATATTACTTTTATGTACTGATTTGTTTTGCATATTTACCCAGATATTTCTGTATTGTATTATTCTACTTTGTGTTGTTGAGGAATCTTCATACCACTCTGTCTAATGACTATACTAACATATTGTTCCTCTATCAGGGTATAACGGTTCCATTTTTTCCATCCCCCAAAACACTTGAAATCTGTACTCTTACTGAAAGTAGTCATTCTTATTGGAGTGAGTTGATGCCTTGATTGTATTTTAATTTGAACTTCACTGAATATTAGTGATAATGGGCATTTTTTCCCAAAATTTTTGGCCACTCATATGTTTTCTTTTGACAAATGTCTATTCAAATTCTTCAGCAAGTTTTGTTTTCTGTGTATGGAGTTAAGGATCAAACTCAGGGTCTTGCTGATGTTATAAAAGTACTCGGCCACTGAGTTACAATACATACATCCCTAGTCCCATTCATTAATTTTTAAATGTTCTTTTGTATTTGGGATATTAACACCCATTAGGATGCAGAGTTTGTAAGTACCCTGGATATTGCACTAAAAATATATTACAACTAATGAATTCAGTAAAGTTTTAGAGTACAAAACTAACACATAAAATGTCATTTCTGCATACTATCCAGCAATCATCCACAAAATTAATTATAAAACAGTTTTATTTAATACAAGGATTAAATATAAGTAATGTAACCAAAAAGATGGAAGATCTGAAAGCATTATATAATTAATACAGGTATCAACACACCATGTTACTCCATTAGCATGAAAATGTCTAAATTTTTATTGATTCAATTTTGATTAACACATATTAATGCAAGATATTAATAAGGTTCAGTGTGCTCTCTCCATCATGCTTATAGCTTACAGTGTTGAAATATAATTTCCTATTATATACTCCAAAGTTATATTAATCACTCTTCTATTTTCAGATCAGATTCTTACCTTCCACATATGAGAGAAAACAGGCAGTACTTGCCTTCTAGTGTTTGGTAAATAAAATATAATACAAAACTTTAAAAATTCAATGACATTTAACCTCGTGATGATTTGTATGACGTTCCCTTTTTTCTTATTCTAATTTATAGAGTATACAATAGTTGGTATAAATCATAATGAAGATTTCCCATAGATATCCAAAATAAATCATTTCTATTATGCTAATTCTGTTCTAAATGTGTACTAGGTACTGTCACCCACCGGATCACCTGTGGTGGTGAATATAAGACAGACAGAGGGACAGGAATCTATACACACTGTCTCCACAAACAATGGATATTTGGGGGCGGTTGGGCCTCACAGCAGGAAAGACCGACGCGTTGATAACGTAGAGACCAGGCTGATGGCGCAGATCCGATTTATTACGGAAGTGCAGTGGCTTATATAGCGTAGGGGCGGTATAGAAGGCAGGGGGACTGCAGAAGGCGGGGAAGGGGGCTGTCCCGGGGGAGGGCCTGGCCCACGGAGGTGGAGCACAGACGGGGAGGGCCGGCCTCCTCAGACCCGAGAAAGGGGAGGGGCCTTAGCTCCTCACACCCATGTGTCCATCCTCAACGCGGACCATAGCGCCTCTCGCACTCCGGGGGCCACAGATATTATTCCAAGTATATCAGAAAAAAATACTAAAAAATAATCATATGAAAGGGAAAAAATTGTGTTTAGCAAGTTGTCTCTTCTCTATGATTTTCTTTATGAGCATCTTTAAAATATTTCTAACTATGTTTTATGGAGACATTTTATGCTTGGACTGAGAATGGCTTCTTTAACTTTCAATATTTTTATTAGACAATTCATATTTTATTTCTCTATCCTATTTCTATCACTACTGGAATTTTTGTGATCTTGTTAAGAATAGTGCACATACCACCATGCTTTACAGAAATATACAGGGCTGTATAGGGAGATCAGTTTTTTGATGGATACTTAATGTGACCATCTTGCAAGCTATGTTTGTTGAAACAGTCCCTCCTGTTTTAGGGAGAATTGTTTGTTGTATCAGAGATAACCGTTCTATGTAAGATAATTTTAAGCAAAGAGATAGAAGTTAAATGTTTTTATATCAAGTAAAATAATATTACTACAGAAACAGAACTGAAACTCACAACCAAGGAAAACAGGAAATTGGAGCAAGTAGAAATAACTTAGACTTTCCCTAGCAAATGTATATCTTAGGTATTTATTAAATTGTCTGACTCAAATTTCTCCCTGTAAAAATATAAATACTGACAGTCTCAGAATTATATGATTTTTACCCTATAAAGTATCTTTTTGGAGGAAGATTGCACAGAAAAAATAAATTACAATGTGTGATTTATTTTATTGCTTCTGTGAGAATACAGTTTGCTATTTTCTTTAATTTTTCGATTTTACCAATCCCAGTGTTGACACTATCCATTTTAGGAGATTTTGTGACAATTCTCCCTAAAATAGAAGGGAGCATATGAGCAAACATAGCTTGGAAGATGATCACATTGAGTAGCCATCAAAAAATGGATCTCCCTATGCAGTCCTGGATAGTTCTGCAAAGCATGGGTGAGGATGTTGTGTGCGCTGTTCTTAATGAGACCACAGAAATCACAGTAGGAGTAGAAACTGGATAAAGAAACAAAATATGAATTGTCTACTAAATATACTAGAGGTAAGAAGTACAAAGTTATTTTAATACAACACCCCCATTTTTCTTACAGCTCCTCTTATAGTAGTATTAATAATTCCTCCTAGGAAAGATAAAGTGTATTACGAAACTAGTATACCCTGAATATAACAAATATGTGTGACTTTTTAAATATATTTTTATCTTATAAGATCACAGATTATATCTAGATGTTAATACAGAGAAAATGTGAGAGGTATTTAAAAGAAATTGACAATAGATATTTTGCTTAAAGAAAGTACCATAAATATGCATTGTTAAGTAAAAAGAATCTATAAAGTAAAAAAGAATTAAGGTAATCAGATGTACTGTGAAACTGTTGACAATAGGCCTAGAAAATGTACTACCTTAAGATTCACTACAATGAATAGAGATGAGAATCAAGTAATATTTATTAACATTAATTGAGTACAGAAATCAACTGAAGATTTTTGGTGCATTTTCTGATTCATCTTCAGGACACATAAGTTAGATTGAGTGCACTCTTTTTAAAAATTAGAAAATGAAAACAGAAGTACATTAAGTTTAAAGTCATTTGTCAAGAAGAAATACTGGACTCCCGGAAAGCCCAGCCAGCCTCGCAGGACACAGAGGTATGCAGCCCAGCCCAGACCAGCCTGGGACCCCAGAGCTGCTCACCAGGGACTGACCAACATGGCTGCAGGGACTTAGAGAGCTTGCACTCCCCACACCAGAGCACTGAGTGCGCACAAGTTCCATACTTCACTGTAGCTGCTTGTGCGTGCACAAGCCCAGAATTCACTGACCCTCACCAAGCTGGGTTTCTCCTGGCACTGTAGGCCTGCAAATTGCCCAGGCTTGCCCTGGCAAAGCAGTTGTTGTTCTGAACTTGCAGACAGACCCAGGATCCAGGCAGCATCACTTGGGGGTACTCTGCCTAACTCCCTGGAACTGGGAGGCCTTGGTCCCCCACCCAGTTAAGTCTGAGGCTCCACCCGCATGCCCCAGGAGGCCAATACCCCTGACTGCGCACAGGGCCCAGCTCGACCGGTTCCCGCGATTCAGCGCAATCCAAGAATCAGCGCGACCCTCAGGGGAACGCCCAGTCAGTCTCGCAGAACACAGGACCACATAGGTTCTAGAAGAAAATGACAAAACAAAAGACCAAGAGGCAGTCTCTGTCCCCCAGTACACAAAGAACAAACCCAGGAGACAGTGAAATGGAAGACAGTGGGAGTCACACAAAGGGACTTTCTGAAATGATACAAAATGCAATAAAGAAACAGCTTGATGAAGCTATAGAGAAATTCAAATCAGAAATATTCTCTCAGCTAAAAAATGAAATGAGAATCATTACGAAAGAAATGTTGTAAGAAGAGCAAGACAAAAGACATAGAAGAACTTAAGAAAATGATCTAAACCCTGAATGAACAATATAAGACACAAACAGAATGCATGAAACAGATGCAAAGGGAAATGCAGGAAATGAAAAACTCCATGGAAAGCTTCAAAAACCACTTAAACGAAGCTGAAGATAGAATCTCAGATCTTGAAGACAGCATGGGAGATCAGAGCCACAAAAGAAAAGATCTCCTAAAATTAGTAAGGAACCAAGAAACAACAATTCAATAGCTGCAAGATGATGCCAAGAGAAATAACATAAGATTAACAGGCATAAATGAAAAAGCAGGGGTCAATACTAACGACCTGCGAAGACTATTCACAGAAATAATTGCAGAAGACTTTTCAAACATGGGAAGAGAATCTGAAATACAGGTAACTGAGGCATACAGAACTCCAATTAACCACAACCAAAATAAATCCTCACCCACACATATAATAATAAGGGTATCAGAAATACAGCACAAGAACAAAATACTAAAAGCTGTCAGAGAAAAGAAAAAGATCACCTACGAAAGAAAGTCTATCAGAATCATGCCAGACTTCTCAACACAAACCTTTAAGTCTAGAAGAGCTTGGAGTGAACTATTTCAAACCCTGAAAGAAAATATCTTTCAACCAGATTGATGTACCCTGCAAAACTATCCTTAAAAATTGATGGAGAAATAAGATACTTTCATGACAAAGAAAAATTGAAGAAATTTATGGGCACCAAACCAACACTACAGAGAGTACTGAAAGACACTCTAGAAAGAGACAAAGATAGCCACAATCTTAAGAATAGCAGCAAAAGGGAACCACTAAGTAGGGCAAATAGTTAAACAGAAAATGTAGAAAACCAACAACAGAAAGATATCATGACAGGGATGAGCTGGTACGTATCAGTTATATCAATCAATGTAAACGGTCTCAACTCACCAATAAAAAGAAACAGACTAGCAGAGTGGGTTAAGAAACAAAATCCAACAATATGCTGTGTACAAGAAACACATTTCACTCAAAAAGAAATTTACAGACTAAAAATCAAAAGCTGGAAAACAATACTCCATGCAACAGGAAGCCAGAAAAAAGCAGGGGTAGCTATTATGGTTGCAGACAATGCAAACTTCAAACTGAAAATGATCAAAAGATATAAAGAAGGTCACTACATACTTGTTAGGGGAAAGCTTCAAGAGGAAGAGATTACAGTCATAAATATATATGCACCGAATATGGGAGCACCCAACTATGTAAGACACTTCTTAATAGACATGAAAAACCATATAAACAATAATACAGTTATAACAGGGGACCTTAACACCCCATTGTCACAGAGAGATAGATCAACCAAACAAAAATCAGCAAAGAAATAGCAGAACTTAATCAAGCTTGTGAACAAATGGACCTAGTAGATGTATACCAAGTATTCCACCCATCAACATCAGAATACACATTCTCCTCAGCTGCACATGGGTCATTCTCTAAAATAGATCATATACTGGTCCACAAAACATGCTTAAGTAAATACAATCGAACTGAAATAATTCCATGCACATTATCTGACCACAGCGCAATAAAATTGAAAATGAATGACAAAAAAGCCTACCATAACTGCATAAACACATGGAAATTAAATAACACCCTCCTAAATAATCAATGGGTCACAGAAGAAGTTAAAGAAGAAATTAAACAGTATCTACAATAGAATGAAAATGCAAATACAAATTACTGGAACCTGTGGGATACAATGAAAGCAGTCCTCAGAGGGAAATTTATAGCACTAAGCTCTCATATCAGAAAAATGGAAAGAACACACATAAACAACCTAATGCTGCACCTCAAACTTCTAGAAAAAGAAGAGCAAGTCAAGTCCAAAGCCCAAAGAAAGGAGGAAATTATTAAGATTAGAGCAGAAATTAATGCAATTGAAACTAAGAAAACAATACAAAGAATTAATGAATCAAAGAGTTGGTTCTTTGAAAGAGTGAATAAAATGGATAAACCCCTAGCCAACCTTATCAAAAAGAGGAAAAAAAAATACTCAGATTCATGCAATAAGAAATGAAAAGGGTGAAATCATTACAGACCCGTTGGAAATACAGAAGATCATCAACACCTGCTTCAAAAACCTTTACTCACATAGATTCGATAACACAGAAGAAATGGACAGATTCCTAGAAACCTATGAATTACCAAAGCTGAATCAAGAAGATGTAAAGCTGCTGAATAACCCAATTTCAGCTAATGAAATTGAAAATGTAATTA
>RJWM01050563.1:0-10720 GCA_004363535.1 Dasyprocta punctata
TGCATATTTTACTATGGTAAAAAAATTGCAAACTAATAGAGCTAGTGTCCTAGTATAAATGCATATATATGTATATATTATATCTATCTATATATAAAATACACACATATTATAATATAGTGTGAATATGTCTGGGTAAGTATACAGAATTTGAAATGATAAAATATCATTTGTGATATTTGAAAGGAGAATTTCCAATAAAATAGATTTAAAATACAAGTGGATTAAAACTATGTAACAAATCAATGAATGCTTTAGACTGGAGACAAAAATGATATTGGAGATTAGATCATCAAAAAATAATCCTGAGGAAAGAACGCTCTGCAGATTTTAATTTCATTCTTCAATTAGCTAATTTAAAGACAGCAACATTTAGTAAAAGAAAGCACTCCAGATCATTAACAGGAATTTTAAGAAATGTATCAATTAGTATAATATGTGTCATAACTAGAACCAGTAGCACTGCAAACTTGTAGCACACAGGCCTTCAGTGTTCTTCTAAAATGCCAACCATAGCAGCGGAAAAAAACAGGACCACTGGTAACAGAAATGTGATACGATCTGGGTAAATCCCCCACCAGAATTGAGGCTTGTAATTCCATTCTGTAGCTACTGTTTCAATTTTTTTGCCATGTTGAAAGGTTGGGCTGTCAACATGGCATCTGTTATTGCTTCCAGTATTTAGGGGAAGAAGAGAACCGAGCCACGATTTAGGAACCCCAGTTATTTCATAGTCGACCATTTCAGTGATTAAGGCATCTTCGGGGGCTCAGGTGCCTAAGCTAAGTTGGATTTAAGGATGTGAAAAGGGTCTCAGTGCTACTCTCTCAAGGTGCCCTCAGTTGCTCAGGTACCTCCAAGTCCAGATCATTTTATTACTTTGGTCAGCCTTAGGGTACGAGTGGATGCAAAGAGAGTAATGTAATCAGTAGTCTTTTCTATCCTAAAGTGTTCAATGTTCTTTTCCGGCTAAGTAGCATCCAGAATCCTAAAGTGCTCTCAACTGCACGGGCATCTGTGATGGTGCTGATATGTAAGGCACCACCTTCATATGATGCCAATCTGCATTTAATTCACAGCATTCAAAATTTTTTCAAAATATTTTGGAAATAGTGCCCAGTCTTGCAGTACTTTTAGAATCAGTATACTGAATTGCACCAGTATAGTTTTGTAGAAGAAAAACAGCAAGATATATATAGCTCACATTCACTAGGTAAACAAAAATATATGGACTATAAACACCAGATAATTTACCAGTTTCCATTGAAATGTAAGACTTGTATCAACATACTTTAAGTTGCTGCCAAATTATCTTCCTATCAGGCATTTTTTATCAAGAGTTTCATTGTTGGCATTTGAAAATGTCATTTGAACAGGCCTCCTAAAACAGAATTATTGTCTCTGTTCTGCACACTGTATATGATAGGGTTTATGAATGGGGGATCACTGTATAGAACATGGTGTTAGAACAGTTTTCAGAGATTCTTTATTTGTGATTGGATCTAGAGCAGCAGCAAACTAAAATTTAAAAATAGAAGAAAAATGGTCACCTGAGGGATACAGGTCGATATGTATCTGAGACAGGCTTGTACCACATGAATCTTAAGCAGTATTGAAAATACATTCGCATATGACATAAACTAAAACACACAAAGATGACACAAGCACACACTACATAAATCACAGACTCAGCAAACTGAACATCTGAAGATGATACCCTCAGAATTCCAGACACATCACAGAAATATTGATGGATTACATTGGACTTTCTGAAGGAAAGCCTGAAGATGATCACTGTGTGGATTGCAGATTAGATGAGGTCACAGTTCAGGAGTACCCCTACTACCTGTGTGCACAGACTCAGGATACTTACGAGTCTGAAATGCAGAGGGTGGCAAGTGGCCATAAAGCAGTCATGGGACATGCCTGTACAAATACAGAGAAAATATGCAGGAAAACTTGAGCAGCACATTTTTTTAGTGAAATGGAGTTGCTATCTGTAATGGAGTTAGTAAAGGATTTGGGAAAAATAACTGAGATACTGCAGAGGTCTATGAGGTACAAATTATCTATAAAAAGTCCATTACACAATGAAGACATTGGTTTGTCATTATGACTGCAACAGTTACCAGGTTTCCAAATAGATACCCTACATAAATCACTAAGAAAAAATAGACCTTGCAATACTTGGAGCTCTCTAGAACTTGCTATGTTCATCAGAAGGAATTCTCTGACCATGGTGCAATTGTTAGGTCTATTAATAATTGTGTGGCCTTCCTAAGGTCATAAATTAAAGTGGTAACATCATGCTATCGATAATAAAAGTGTACCCACTGATACAAACGGATAGCTAATAACTTGGAACTCAGGATAAAAGAAATGGACAAAACAAACATTTCTATAAATGCAGAGGAAATAGATTATCCTACTTAACTTTGTATAAACCTGGGTTCTCTGTCTCTCAAAAATTGAAGAACCAAAAGAGACTTAAAGAAGAGTGTTTATTAGGAAACAAGAATAGAAAAACTCTTGTATACTGAAAGGAGAACAAAGCCTAGTCATATTTTGGGTTGCTTCAAAGGGAATGAGTTCAACAAACAAAACTGGTTATCTTGCATATCGGGTCTAGAGAAAATAGGAAGGACTGTGAAATCTAACTCCTGGATGAGAGTCTTCTTCCTCAAGGTAAGGGTCCTTTTCTTTCTATTCTCATCCCAAGATTTTATACTTTGTTCTTGAACTTACCTTTACATCACTAAGCTTGGATCAGTTACTCGAAACAGTTCTCAATTTGGGTGGGCCATTTGATTTTCTTGTAATTGTAAACCCAATTGCTACTTGGCTACTTACTTAATTCTTCCATCGGACCTTATCACAGGTTTCTCTGACTTCCTATTTAAGTTCATTAAACTAAGCTACTAAAAGGCACAGATGTTTTGCCTCTGTTTACTTCTGAATTCTGTTGAAGCATATTAGTTTCAATATACATAGTATCACAGTTCAACTGCTTTTAAAGATTTTAAGTAAATGCCAAACTCTAGAAACTCTAAGTTATTGGGTCACATTTAACCCATTTCTGCAAAATGTCTCTTCTTACTATGGCTGTTAACATCTCCTGCCACTTTCTATTCCTTTCAGTGTGATGTGGTCTCAATTGCGGTGAGTTTCAGAGAGCCCATGAATTGGCAAATAGGTTTGAACATTTCACAGCTTCTACTTGTTCTTCTCATTCTCCAGGTGACTAATGATTTCTGGTTTTCTGCTTAATTTGTCTGCTGCTCTAGAGTTTCAAAAGTTAGTGTATGGCTCTGAAATTTCTTAAGAGGATACAATTGCACAGAATAATTCAAAATTTAGTTCCATGTTTCCCTAAAAATATCTTCAATTATACCATCTTATTGTCATGAAATTTTGTGGTAAATATTTTCTTGCATGCAGATTTCTGTGTTGTTCTATAAAATATAGCCATTTTTCCAGAGGCGAGATAGTGTTGGGTAGTGAGTGATGCTGATGGGAATTCAGATGAGAATCATAAACTAGGACTTTGGGAATCACAAGGTGGACATGAGGTGGGACACAACTAAGGTCATCCAATAAGATTATGAATACAGTTGCTCAGGTAACAGTGATTAAATCGTGATCAAATGGGGAAGTGAGTCACATAGCAAGTGGGCATGAATACAGGATGGGGCCTTTTCCTGTACGTGTTTGGATTGGTGTTTCCTTGTGTCTTCCTCAAGGTAGTTGATACCAATTTAGTGTATCAATCCCTGATGTTTTTCCTCAGGAAGTATGTGTGGGCATTTGTTTTATCTTTTGTCTTGAGGTCTGGCCCACTTTGGGAGGTGCCTATCTCCCCAAAAGTTGCAAGGTATCTGGTCTTCAGCACTGGCTTCTTTGAGGGCCTATCCCAATCTGACTGCCTAAAATTTTTTTTATCTAACTTAGTGTCTGTTACATTTCCCTGTTGAAGAAATACCCGAACTGCCATGAGGGAGTAATGGGCAATGAACAATCTGGCTTCTTCAGGCTGAAGGGGAATCATAGCTGCTGATCAGCAGTCAGAGATGCTCTACACAGGGTTTATCTAAAGGCTTCCAATGACACCAGGCATCTTTATCTGGGTAAGTGTCCAGCTTTAAGTCTGGAGGAGACCAAATCAAAGAAATAATTATGTATGGGCAAAATAATAGAATCAACCATGAAATTATGAGTCAACAAAGATTTCCACCGAGAGGAACCCATAGTGACTTTCCATAGAAGGATAAGAATAAGGTCCAGGCCATTTCACAGTCTGACATGTCATTGATTTCTTTTCTAGTACCATGAACAGCTATTGAGATATTAACAGAAGGATCAGGAATGTACACAAATCATTCAGTGTTTAGAATTGCACAAGTACCCCCTGTGTGGCTGGTAGAATGCCTAATGTCATCCAATTATGGAGGACAGTCTATCTCATTAATTCTATTTTTTTATTTAGGAGAGAGATCAGCTGCAATATCATTTAAGGTCTGTTGAGTATAGATAAGGTCTCAATATTTGTCATATAAACTTTTATCTGGATAAGATCTGGTAGAGTCCAGTAAAAGAAATCTAGTATATTTGTTATTGGTTTTATCTCTATGATTAATTGGGGTTCAGCGTTCTTTAGGCAAGAACAAATTTTCTAAGAAATTATAGCATGTATAATGAAAGCAAGAGCATTAGAGTCAATAGGTAAGTTTAGAAACAAATTTTAAGGAATAGCTGGCTCTTATGCTCCTTTATTGATGGAGTTGAACATTTTGTGATCAGTTCCTCTAGTTTTAGTAATAGTTGTCTCTAAATTTTGAGGACATATGAGAACCAGTTTAATACATTATTTTGACCAATGAAAAACTTTTAAATTTTTGTACATGAACAAAATTGAATGCTGTTAGATTGTTGGAGTCCATGTGTGGGCAGTGACTCAAGCATGAGGTGATTCATGACTGCAAGCAGCTGAGTTCCACTATGGGGAAGGTGGGGGGTCTATGGGCACATGAGGAAGCAAGCATGGCAAACGCTTGATGGAATTAAAGGGGAGACTCAGGCTGGTTTGGACCATTTCAGTTTCAAATTCCTAGTTAGATTGAGTGGTGGTTACTCACAAGTTAAGTATTGTTTTACCTTTTACAGATAATTTGAATTCAATGTTTTCTTTAATATACAGTCCCCCAGGGTTCCAACCTCCTCATTCTTATAGCCTCTGAATTAATTATATTAATAAAATAAAGACTCAAAAAGCAAAGGCACTATATGCCTACTACGTTAAGTCAATTGAGTTCTGAATGTCTGCAGGAACTATCACAAATTCAATGACTGAAGATAAAAACTCCAGTGTGTAATATTAGCAGACATAGCACTAATGTAAATCCTTCTACCCCTTGAGTTTGGGCTGCATGCCAGGGTCAGCTTCCTTCTGCTGTTCTCATAAAGGCAGAAATTAAAATAACTGAACTCCAGAAAGTCCCTGAAGTCCCAGAAAAAGCATATGCAATTTAAATCGTGTGGCCTGAATGAAGAAATCCTATCGCCATCATCCTGATCTAAGCAGACGCCACTTGAAATTCCTTTCTCTGCTGTGCGTTACATCCAGTGTCAGTAAGGCCCGGTAATCACCTCTGCACCATGCAATTCCCAATCACTGTTCAGCCCTGCTCTTGACAAACAACACCCAACAGATGGTGAACTTCTGGACACTAGTATCAGTTATTATGAGCTTACAAATTTCTCAAATTCTGGTAGATAACACTTTGGGGCCTTCTAAAATTTCTCTCAGCCATGATATGTTTAAAAAGTGATATTTATCCTAAGTACCTGTGTTTCCTACAGTCAATGGCCTGTAATTTTCATGTTTCATTTGCAGACTTTGTAATCTTGTTAAATTCCTGCAGGTAAGCTCAGGTGGGAGGAAGTTGTTTGTGTCCAAACTTTCTTCACTTTGTGTTTCTGTGTGTGTGTGTGTGTGTGTGCGCACGCGCATATTTGTGTGTGAATCTGCCTCTCTTTTCCAATCCCAGAGATAAAACCCTACAATAGGGCTCTAAATTGCAATACTGTATCCCAATTGGGTCTACTTTGAAAAAAAAAATGTCTAAAGGCGGTGAAAATCAAGCCAGTGATTTCAGGGAAAAAAAAATTAAAAAAAAGAAACCTTTCACCAGTATGTTTACAAAGATTGAAGCACCTGCTTTGCTTGAGTTAAACGATTTAAAACACTGTCCAGGTCCCAACTCTCCTCTCTGTTCTAACTGGTGCTTTCAGACAAACGCTTAACTCCTGTTTTGAAACTTGATACTAGACATGTATTTCTACATAACTAACAGGGACACCTAGACCGGTCAGTGACAAGAAGCAGGACAGAGATGACTCCTTAGACAGTTCTGACCTGGCTTGTGACACTTGGTATTGACTTAATGGTGCGTTAAATGTACATTTCCCAAGCATACAGGTCTTTAAACATGCACAATTAAAAACTTGGCAATTGCAGGCTAAATTTATTTCTGATGGTAAAATTTTAGGCTTAGGCATTGGACTTTCCCTTACTTATCATCAGTCTTCTTATGGTGAGACCTGAATGTCGATTCAGACTATGTTGGCCGGCACTGTTATGTGTATGTTATGTATGTGTTATAACACTTAACTGTACTCAAACACTGTGCAGTTCAGACAATGTCATATGAGATACATTTTTCCTAGTTGGCACACTATTGAAGAATGACAAATTAAACAAATGTTTCCTTATGTCATTGAATGACGTCATTATGATTGTTAAGATGAAATGGAACCTCGAATTTTCTCATTGAAGCTTTATAATTCTTATCTGTTATTATTCTGTAGGGTTGCAGATTCTAAGACAACTGTATTTGGTAAGGAAAGAACAGTTCCCTGGTCATGTTATGTATTTCAAGGTGGTTGATATCAACAGCATAAGATAAAACCAAATGTTTCCATTAAAATATTGGTTAACTGATATTCCAAATGTTCAATTGCAAAGGTTTGGAGACCAAAGCTAGGAAAGAACTGGACTAAGAACGCAGCCAGTATTTTGGCCCTGGCTTTCCAAGGTCAATAAGACTCCAAGGACACAGGTGCTTTTCTCCAGGATCTGACACCTTTGGTAAGTCTCCCGACTTCTGAACATGGAGACTGTTGGGTGCCAAAGGACAGAGTCACTCAATGTATGGTATTCTAGGAGGGTCGCCAGCCATGGATACACAGACATTCACATGGTCAGGCAGGACTGTGGCCCATCCTGGCAGCTGACACTGACAGGAGCTGATAGGCTCTGCCCATGGTTCCAAATGTGTTGCCTGAGTGGGCTTGACTGACCTTAATAGATGGTGAGAGTTTAATTTCGATTATCACATGCTTCCATTCAACTGGTTCTTGAACCCCCACCAAAAAGTACAATCAATGCCATATTAAACTAACAGTAAAGTAGGCTCTACCAAACAAGAGGACTCTAACCCCTGACCTCTGCTGAAGTTCCCAGTTACAGACGGGTCTAGAAGGCAGCTGGTTCCATTTGCTACTCTAATTGCCTAAGAACAGGCATTTCCTCAATCCGCCTTTCCATTGTGATAGTAATGCTTTGATCATAAGTGCTTAAATCTCTTGGTAAAATGTGGTTTTTTTCACTGATACATTTTCAAACTCACAGTGATCATGGACGTGAAACCAGTGGTAGAAATGTCTGAGATCCAATGCTCTTAACCAAAGTTCGCCCAAGGAGGCGCACACGCCAATCTTCATATGACATGCTGTACTCTTATTTCAGATGACCTTAGTAACGGAACTGTAGGTCTGCAGGAGATAAACACAGAGGTCCAGGCAGTCAACAAATGTCTTGGGACTCCCTGCCGGGTCCATGGGATTCAGGGAAGTCCACTACTGTATCTTGCCTTCTTTTTGTGGTGCCTATTCTTCACTTTCTACTCACCTGTTTATTACTGGGATGCCTAATCAATCTCTTTCCAAGGTTTCTCACCAACAAGATGGAGGCCCTTTCATTCACAGTTGGTAAAGATCATATCAAAATGATCCTCCTTCCTCAGTCCAGAAAACCCCTCTCAACCAGGTCAACCAAAGGTTGTGGTTAAGAAAGATGTGCAGGCCATTTTCCTTACCTAAGCATGGAGACTGGAAGGAAGGAACCCAACCACCGCCATCCTGGTCTTCCTCATCCCCTGCTATGATTCTCCATCTGCTGCAGACGTTTTATGAGTCAATTCGCTCCAGTGAGCACAGTTGCTCCCTATAATTCAGCTCACTCTGGTCTTGTTTCAGAGATTCAGAGGTTTAGTACTGTGAATGTGCACCCCGGAACTGTCACACGCTCAGCTGTCACAGGGGTGATGGGAACTTACTTTGGTTTTCTGTTGCTGTGTCTTTAATCCTTCTTCAGTGTGCTGATTTTTACAAAACAAAGTTGCCGCACACGGAAAGTAAAATTGCTCCTGCTGAGCTTCATCAGCAGCCAGCGTCTGTCTCCAGCTCTCCTGGCTCCCCAGGGCTGTGGGAGGATAGCAGACAGGTACCCGGGGAGACCCCTCGCCCCCAGGGACACAGGGATGGAGGTGTGCTGTGTGCTCACAGGGAGCTGAAGGACAGTGTGTCTGCCCTCCTCGGGGAATGCGTGGCCCCGGAGAGAGGAAAACAGTGAGACTGGCCCTCCGGCATTATTAGAGATGCAGGATAAGGCTGTCGTAAATTATATCTCTCATTTCATTTCACCTCCATCTTTGTGAAATATAGAACAATGCAATTCAAATACAACTTTCCCATTGGTGCCCAAGATTGGCTGATAATCAAGATTTTCAGGCTAAACTGGGACTCCACTGGTCCACTGGGACCCCTGAAGCAGGCAAGGTTGAAGCAAGCTGGAATAACTTTATTGTGGATCAGGTTAAGGTCAGGCCAATGGCAAAAAGACCATGGGCCCCGAGCAAGGGGTGAGGGCCTATTTTATAGGGGAGTTTAGGCAGAGGAGGGAGGCACTGCTGAGGAGGGTTACACAGTTTTGGATCTGTGAGTAGGGGGTCTAAGGCGAGGTGATGGACAGGGCGGTGTTGGGTACGGGGTGCTGGCAGGCACAGCAGGGCTCTTGTGGGGTCTGCACAATCAGCTCTCTGCAGGTTGAGTTGTGTGGGGAGGCTGTAAGCTGGTGGAGCTGCATGAGGAAGCTGCTGGCTTCCTGTTTTGCGTTGCACTCCCCGAGGTGTGACTAACAGATCTGCTTGGGGAGCTTTTCTCTCCTAGTTGGGTGGGGTCTGGTTCAGGGACCTCGCCTTCCTGTCTGTTGTGCTATAAAGAGAGAGGGGGGGTGCGGGTGTAGTATCTCAAGGCTTCTTCAAGCGTGACTGAGGGCTGTGTGGGCAGCACACAGAAGAAAATGGATGGGGGCACTGGCCAGACCACAGGCTGTGCTGTCAGCGGTGGTGGACAGGGTCTCCGCAGGGATCAGTGTGGGGATCTTGTGGGACAGCAGTGTAGCAGGTGGTCAGGAGAAGTTTTCTGGCAGTCATGAGTCAGACTTGTACTTGGATGAAATCTGTTATAAATCTCATTAGGCAAGGTCCAAAAAACAACAGTAAGAAGATTGAAATCAGGGCCCCATGAATGGAGGGAGGAGGGGGTGTCCAGGACATCCATCTAGTCTGGAAGGTGTCTCCTTCCCATCCCAAGAAACAGTGTCTATCCAGACTGGGAGATATCTAATTTTTTAAATTTTTGGCATGTGTGTGAAGTTGATTTGCCAGTCTTGGACAGGAGTAAATTCTTAGGGTTGGTGAGTAGGGTAAGGAGGGGGACCGAGGGAGCCCTGGGTGGGGGCACTGAGTGGCAGACTGAAGAGTGTAGTGATTTTTCTGGCAGTTGTCCTCCAGGGGGGTATGAGGGGAGGGGGTTGTGGCCTCTGTGAAAGCTGTCGTGGAGGGAAGAAAGACTGTGGTGAGTCTGGGAGGTAGGGAGGAGATACCTCTCTTGGTCAAGGAACCATCCTTGGTAGTGTAACTGTTCTCCTGTGGAATAACTGGGCAGGAGGCCTGCCAAGGAGAGGTATTGACCCTGAGGGGTGAGTGGAGTCTTGGCAGAGGCAGCAGCCCTCTTTGCTGTCTGGTCTGCAAGGAAGTTTCCTCGTGTTACGGGGTCTGTGGTTTTCGATGTCCCTTGCAGTGAATGACCCCTGCCTGGGTGGGAGGGCTGTCACCCTTAGGGGTTTCTTTACTAAGTTGGAGTTGACCATAGAGGATCCCCTAGTATTGATAAATCCTCTTTCTGTCCTGATTTCTGCATGGTTGTGGAGGATGTGGGAAGCCTACTTTGAGTCTGTGTAAATGTTAATTGTTGTTCCCTTTTCCAGGGTGAGAGCTCGGGTTGGGGCTATGCGAGTTCAGCCTGTTGTGAAGTAATATTTTCGGGGAGAGCTTGAGCTTTGATTATTGTGTCTGTTGTAACTATTGCATATCCCAGTTTTGTTGTTGAAGTGGCGAAGGCCTTGTAGGAGCTGCCGTCTCTGAGCCAAGTGTGTTTTGGCTTAGGTACAGGAAGGTCTGAAATTTGGGGTAAAGCTTGGTGTGTGATTGCAGGAGAGAGGAGCAGTCATGTTCCTAGGAGGTGTTTGAGTTACTATCTGTTGTTTGTAGTGAGATTAGGGGGTCTGCTGGGTTGAAGGAAGGGCCTGGTGCTAAGATAA
>RJWM01050564.1:0-10720 GCA_004363535.1 Dasyprocta punctata
CATTTTGACCACAGAAAGCTATTTTAGTGGATTCCTGTGTCTTTTTGTCAGATTCCCATTGCTACGGAGTTTGGAGGAGTATAAAGCATTGCCTTACTTTCTGATATTACAAGATTCTCCAGGCTCATCTTGTACATTTCTTGTCCCAGTTCTAGAATCAGACCTTTCTCCAAGGGGTCATGGTTCCCTTCATGGGAAAATGAGATTAAAAGCCCAGATCTGAGTACTAAGTGTGCTCATTGCTACTGGGATGTCATTGCTTCCAGAAACCCTCTGGTGATAAAATATGTAGCTATTTATATGCAGCTATCTATAAATATTTCTGTAGGTAACAATCTGCCTCTATGTTAATTTAAACAGAGTTCATACATGGGTCTTCAACTCTAATCCATTATGACCTGGATCATTCCTGCCTTCTCCCTTGCATATCTCATCCCAACAGCAAGAAACTTGGCTCCTATGGTCTGCCGTTGAATTACTTAATTGTTCCATTCTTGTGTGTGTGTATAGTAGTGCTGGGCTTATTAACACATATCACCTTAGAAAAAAACTATATTCACCGTATTACAGGACCTATTTACTATTCCCATTTCCTTTAACCTTAAAGACTCTACTCATTTCCAAAGTACCTTTTACTCACATTCTCCTCAGTGTGCTTTTCCATGAATTTGTAAGAGATTCTTTTGAAACAGTCTGCATTCTGTCCTGGATTGTCCAACTCCCTAAATGCCTTTTTTTTAAAAAAAAAAAAAATTAGGTACATTAAAGTTCATTCTCTGTACCATAAATTTCAGTGGGTTTTGACAAACATATAATGTGATATGTCCACCATTATAGTATCATCCAGGATACTTCCACCACTCCAAAAAATAACCTGTGCTTCACCAGTTCAACCCTTTCCCCTCTACCCAAATCCCTGGCAACCACTGACCTTTCATCGTCTCTAGTTTTGCCTTTTCCAGAACATCCTACAATTAGAACCATACAGCTTGTAACCTTCCCATACTGGCTTATTTTGCTTAGCAGTATTTAAGTCCCCTCCATGTCTTTCCATGATTTGAAAGCTCATTTCTTTTTATTGCTGGATAATATCCCATTGTACAGGTTACCATTGTTTCTTTATCCACTTACATACTGAAGTACACACTGGTTGCTCCAAATTTTTAGAGATTATAAACTTGCTATTAACTTTCACAAACAGGCTTTTGCACAGATATAAGTTTTCAGTTCATTTGGAAAAAATATCCAGGAGCACAGTCACTAGATCACACGTGAGACTGTGTTTAGCTTTGTAAGAAACAGCCAAGCTGCCAGATGTGGTAGCCCACACCTGTAATCTGAACACACATGAGGTGGAGGATTGCTGCAAGTTCGAGGCCAGCCTGGGCTACAGAGTGAGACACTGTCTCAAAAAACCAAAAGGAAAGATGCGACCAAACTGTCTTCCAATGTGGCGACACCACTGCCACGTGAATGAGAGTTCCTGTCGTTTCATATCTTCACCAAGTTTGATACTGTCAGGTTGTTTTATTGATTTATTTTTGGACATGGATTTTGTCATCCTAATATATCTCATTGTTATTCAACTTTGCAATTTCCTACAAGCTGATTTTTAATAAATAACGTTGAACAGATTTTCATATGCTTGTTTGACATGAGTGTATGTTCTTCGGTAAAATGTCTGTTCAGATCTTGTGCTAACTCTTTTTTTTTTTTTTTTTTTTTGTGGCACCAGGGATCAAACTCACAACCTCACATCTCCCAGGTAGGCACTTAAGCCACTGAGGCAAACTTCCAGCCCTAATTTTTTCAAGGCAGGGTCGCACTATGTAGTTCAAGCCGGCCTTGCTCACACTGTAGCCCAAGCCAGCCTCGAACTTTCAGTGCTCCACCTATCTCAGCCTCCCGAGTGCTGAGATTAAAGGCGTGTGCCACCATGCCTGGCTTTGTGTTAACTTTTAAATTGAGTTCTTTTCTTATCTTATTGTCAAATGGAGCATCACTTAGTTTTTCTCCAGTGTTTCCTTCAAGAGTTCTATATTTTTGCACTTAATATTTACATCTGTGATCCATTTTGAGCTCATTTCTCTAAAACATGTAAGGTATGTATCTATGCTCTTTTTTTGTTTTGTTTTGCTTTGCTTTTTCTTTTCTCTTTTCTTTCTTTCTCTCTTTCTTTTATTTTATTTTATTTTTTTAATTTGGCAGGGTCTCACTATGTTCACGCTGGCCTTGAACTCTCTATGTAACCCAGGCTACACTTGAACTCACAGTGATCCTCTTGCCTCAGCCTCCCAAGTGCTGGCATTACAGGCATGTGTCACCATGCCCAGCCTAAAAACTTTTATTTGTTTGTTCCTTTACTTTTCATTTTCTTTTTTTTTTTTTGTACCAAGAATCGAACTCAGGACCTTGCACTGACCAGGCAGGCTCTGTGCGGCTGAGCTGTATCTCTGGTCCTATTTAATTTTTTTGTCTTACAAATCTTTTTTCTAGTCATGGGAGAAAAGATATGATTTCTCACTATCAGGTATGATGTTAGTTGTAAGGTTTTTGTGATTTTTCTAGTAAGTTGAGGAAGTTCACTGAGTCTTTATAATGAATAGAGAGAGTGAATTTCATCAAATGCTTTTTCTAAATCAATTGATAAAATCTTACTCTTTTTATTCTTTGGCCTGTTGATGCAGTGAATTACACTGGCTGATTTTTGAATGTTGAACTATTCATACATACCAAGAATAAATCCCACTTGGTCATGTGGTACAGTTTTTATACATTACTAGGTTTTATTTGCCTATATTTTGTTGAGCATTTTTGCATTTATATATATAAATGATAGTGGTTTTCAATTTTCCTTTCTTGTAATATCTTTTCTGGCTTTGATTATAAGACTGTGCTGTCCTCAACGAATGAATGAGTTAAGATGGAAAACACAGAAGGAATGGACAGATTCCCAGATACATATGAATTACCAAAGCTGAATCAAGAAGACATAAAAATCCTAAATAAACCAATATCAATAAATGAAATAGAAGATGCAATTAAAAACCTGTCAACAAAGAAAAGCCCAGGCCCTGATGGATTCACTGCTGAAATCTACAGGAAATTTAGTGAAGACCTAATCCCACTACTTCTCAAACTCTTTAATGAAATTGAAAGAGAAGCAATACTCCCAAATTCATTCCTGGAAGTAAGCATTACTCTAATTCCAAAACCAGAGAAGGACCCAACTAAGAAAGAGAATTACAGGCCAATCTCCCTAATGAACATAGATGCAAAAAATCTTCAATAAGATACTGGCAAACAGACTGCAGCAAATCATCAAAAAGGTTGCACACCATGATCAAGTAGGATTCATCCCAGGGATGCAGGGATGGTTCAACATATGTAAATCCGTAAATGTAATACACCATATTAACAGAGCCAAGGACAAAACTCATATGATCACCTCAATAGATGCAGAAAAAATTTTCAAAACTCCAACACCTATTTATAATAAAAACCCTACAGAAAATTGGAATAAATGGTCCTTATCACAATCTAATAAAGGCCATCTATGACAAACCAACAGCCAACATTATACTAAATGGACAAAAACTGAAAGCTTTCACTCTAAAATCAGGAGCAGGACAAGGATGTCCACTGTCTCCACTCTTATTCAGCATAGTCCTGGAAACTTTAGTTAGACAAGAGAAAGAAATAAAAGGAATAAAGATAGGAAAGGAAAAAGTTAAATTATCATTATTTGCAGATGACATGATACTCTACTTAGAAGACCCCAAAAACTCCACCAAAAGACTTCTAGATTTAATAAGCAAATTCAGTGATGAAGCTGCCTACAAAGTCAACACTCAAAAATCAATAGCCTTCTTGTACATGAATAACAAATTCACTGAGAGAAAAATCAGGGAAACAATACCTTTTACAATAGCATCCAGAAAAATGAAATACATAGAAATCAATCTAGCAAAGGATATAGAAGACTTTTACACTGAAAACCTCAGTTCTCTGAAAAAGGAGATTGAAGAGGATATTAGAAAATGGAAAGATAGCCAGTGCTCTTGGGTAGAAAGAACCAATATAGTGAAAATGGCCATACTTCCAAAACTGTTACACAGATTCAATGCAATCCCAATCAAAATTCCAATAGCATATCTCAAAGAATTAGGGAAAACAATCCTAAAATTTATCTGGAACCAGAAGAGACCTAGAATAGCAAAGGCAATCCTGGGCAAAAAAGACAAGACAGAGGGCATCACAATTCCTGACTTGAAATTATACTATAAAGCTACTGTGGTAAAAACAGTGTGGTACTGGGAAAAAAAAACAGACCCGAAGATCAGTGGAATAAATTAGAAGATGCAGAGACAACTGCAGACACACTAAGCCATCTTATCTTTGACAAAGGTGCCAAACACATTCACTGGAAGAAAGATAGCCTCTTTAATAAATGGTGCTGGAAAAACTGGCTCCGCACATGCCAGAGATTAAAACTGGACCCATATCTTTCACCATGCACTAAGCTAAAATCAGAATGAATCAAAGATCTTAATATTAAAACAGAAACATTAAATCTGCTGGAAGATAGTGTTGGTAAAACTCTTGAAGACATTGGTGTAGGCAAAGGTTTCATGAACAAATCCTAGATTGCACAGAAACTATCACAAAAAATCAACAACTTGGATCTCATCTTACTGAAAAGCTTTTGCACAGCAAAAGTAGCCACCAACAATGTGAAGAGACAACACACAATGTGGGAGAAAATGTCTGCCAACTGTTCCTCAGAAAAAGGATTACTATCCAGAACATGTAAAGAACCCAAAAAAATCAGTCTTCCAAGCTTTAAAGACCCAATCTGAAAATGGGCATCTGAGATGAATACACACTTCTCAGATGAAGAAATACAAACAGCAAATAAATATGTGAAAAAATGTTCAACATCACTGGTCATTCAAGAGATGCAAATGAAAACAACACTGAGATTCCACCTCACCCCAGAAAGAATAACTAGTATCAAAAAATCAAGCAATAACCACTGTTGGAGGGACTGTGGGGAAAAACGAATGCTTCTCCACTGTTGGTGGGAATGCAGACTGGTATAACCACTGTGGAAATCAGTGTGGAGATTCCTCAAAAAACTAGGATTGGAGGTCCCATTCAACCCAGCTATTCCCCTTCTGGGTACCTTCCCAAAGGAACTGAAAACATCATACTACAGTGATATATGTGCATCTATGTTTATAGCAGCATAGTTTGTAATAGCCAGATCTTGGAAACAACCTAAATGCCCATCAACTGAGGGATGGATAAAAAAGATGTGGCATTTTTATACAATGGAGTGCTACTCAGCCATAAAGAATGATAAACTGGACATTTTTATAGGTAAATGAATGCACCTTGAGAGCATACTCATTAGCGAAATAAATAAGACATGTGTAAACATCGTATTGTTTCATTAGCGTGAGAAGCTGAAAGAAAAAACAAGTATATGTGTATGTATATGTATAAAAAAATAGTTCAGATAGTTATACTACTGATTTCTCTGAGTTCGCTGAAGAGAAAGATTTGTACTGCTTTGGTTGGACAGTTGAAGGCAGATGTCTTGTGCTCTGGGTGAATGATTTGGGGATGACAATGTGCAATGTGTGTAGCACTGTTACCCTCTCACTGATGTGCTTTGAAATTTTGTTGAGATTTTTTCTTCTCCTTTTCTTTTCTTTCTTTTTATATTTGAATGAAACAGATTTGAAAAAAAAATAAACCCGTGAGGAGAAACAAAAAGGAATTAATGAGTTAGGAAGTCTTCTTTTTGCTTCTATTTTTTGGAAGAGATCATACAGAACTGGTGTCTTAGATACTTTGCTCATTGCTGAGACAACATACCTGAGACCCAAAGGCAAAGGAGGGAAGGTTTATTTCATCTCACAGTTTATAGAGGTTTCAGTCCATAGTTGGCTGGCAATGTGGCAGGGTGGCATGGTAGAGGGGCATTGCAGAGAAATTCATGGCATGGCAGGCAGCAAGCAGCAGAAGCAGCAGCAGCAAGTGTGGCTTCCTTCTGTTCCTCTATATTCCATCCAGTCTGCAAACCTATTGATGGGTGTGCCACCCATACCCCAGGGTGAGTCTTCCATTATCCACACCCTTAATCCCGGTATCACACCCTAATCCAGTTGCCTTCAAAATTCTCCACCTAACATAAAAATTAAAATAAAAAAAAAAAACCTCCCCACCAATGACCACAGGAGGCTATGGGGGGACTTCTAGACACAAACCATAATAAGTGGTATCAATCTTCCTTAAATGCTTGGTAGAAATCAGCACCAAAATTATCTGCAATTGGTGCTTTCTTTATTGGAAAATGATTAATTGTTTCTTTAATAGCCAGATGTGGTGGTGCCATAGTCTCAACCTTGGGAGGCTAAGGTAGGTATATTGCCTTGAGTTCAAGGCCTGCCCCAACTACAAAGTGAATTAAAGGTTAACCTGAACTTAATAGCAAGATCCTGTCTCAAAAATTAAATAAATAATAAATAAATAAGAAAAACTGCTGGGTGTGGTGGCATAAACCTGTAATCCCAGCACTTGGGAGGCTGAGGCAGAAGGATCACCATGAGTTCGAGGCCAACCTGGGCATATAGTGAGTTCAAGGCCAGCCTGAGTTACAGATTGAGAA
Source organism: Dasyprocta punctata (assembly GCA_004363535.1). Lineage (NCBI taxonomy): Eukaryota > Metazoa > Chordata > Mammalia > Rodentia > Dasyproctidae > Dasyprocta > Dasyprocta punctata. The sequence continues at coordinate 6,677 of RJWM01050564.1, forward strand.
CCTACCTCAAAAAATAATAATAATAATTTAAAAAGAAAAAAAAAGACAAGAAAGGAAAAGCTAATTTCTTTCATACTCATAAGTCTATTCAGACTATTTCTTCTGTAAGCTTTAGTACCATATTTTTCAAGAAACTATTAGTCTATTTCATCAAGTTATCAAATTTGTGGACATAGAGTTGCTCATGGTATTTCCTCATTATCACATGTAGTGTCCTACATGTAGTATTGTCACATGTAGTATTCTTATATTATCACATGCAGTGTCCATGTGATCAGTAGTGACGACCCCACTTTTTTGTCCCACTTTTATTTCTTATATTGATGAATTTTGTCTTCTTTCCTTTTCTCTTGGTTATCCTGGATGGTGGTTTATCGCTCTGAATGATTTTTTTTTTATTTTTTATACAGGGTCTTCCTATGTGGTGCAAGCTGGCCTTGAACTCATTTATGTAGCCCAGACTGGCCTCAAACTTACAGTGAATGACCTTTTCAACTAATTAGTTTTTGTTTTATTGACTATATCTTTTGTTTTCCTGTTTTTAATTTTACTGATTTCTTCTGTAGTTTTTTATCCTCTGCTGCTTGCTTTAGGGTAAATTGCTCTTTTTTCTCTGGATTCCTAAGTGAACACTTAAATATTTCTTCTATTTTTATTATCTAACATATTGTATAAATTATATCTTTAGATATATTCTGTCTAATGTATGTATTTAGTGCTATAACTTGTCCTCTAAACTCTACTTTGACTGCATCTCACATGTTTTGATAAGCCATATATTCATTTCATTTAATATTTAAAATTTTTTTCTTGAGATTTCACTGGCCCATGCTTTATTTAGCAGTATTTCATTCAACCTCCAAATATTTGTGAAATTTTCAGCAATCTTTGTGTTACTGATTTCTAGTTTAACTGCAATGTGGTCAGAGGACACATTTTATGTGATTTTTGTCATGTTTGGTGTGTTTTATGGCTCATAATGTGGTCGATATTGATGAATATTCTGTTGCTTGAAAATAAGGTGCATTGTGCTGTTTATGGGTTGTATATTCCACAGATGTCAACTAACTTGAGTTAATTAGTAATGTTGTTCAGGCCAACTGCATCCTTACTGAGTTTCTCCATTTGATCCATCAATTACTAAAAGAGAAGTGTTGAAGTTTTCAACTATTATGATGGATTTATCTAATTCTCACTGCTACTGTATCAGTTTTTGCATTGTGTATTTTGATACTGTATTGTTGGATGCACATACATTAAGGAAGAAATGTTTGAGGTAACAATAACCAAGAATTTTCCAAAATTAATGACAGATACCAAACCATAGACGCAGAGAGCTAAGAAAACACCAAATACAATAAATACAAAAAGTTTCCACATTTAAGCAAATTATATTCAAACTACAGAAAACTACAGACAAAGAGGAAATCCTCAAAGAGCTAGAGGAAAAAAATCACATTATCTATAGAGGACCAGGGGTAATAATCACGAAGGATTTGTGCCTTCTTAGATAACTAACCTCTTTTTCAATGTGTAATTCCTCTTTTATCCTTGATAATTTTCTTATTCTGAGGTCAGTTTTGTCTCAAGTTAATGTAGGAACACCACCTTTCTTTTTTTAATGTTAGCATGCCTTGTCTTTCTATCTCTTTAGTTTTAACTTTTCTGAGTCATGATATTTAAGATAATTGCTTATGGACAACATAAGTTTGAGCCTTGTTTTGTTTTTAATCCACTCTGACAGTTTCTGTCTCTTAATTTATATATTTAGACCATTCACATTTAAAGTGATTATTGACAGACTTGGATTAAGCCTATAGTTGTTTTCTATCCATTGCATATGTTCTTTGTTTCTTTTCCCTTTTTTCCCTTTTTCTACTCTCTGAACATTTAGTTGAGTATGTATATGATTTCACTTTATCTCCTTTGTTAGTATACCAATTATGCTTCCATAAAAATTTTCTCATTATTTGCCCTAGAGTTTGCAATATGCAATTCTATTGAATATATGTCTATTGCTAAAGGACATTATATTACCTCACATATAATACAGTACCTTATAACAGAGTGTTTGCAATCCACTTCCTACCCCTTACTACATTGCTGTTATCTATTTAACTTATTCTTATGCCATAATCAATCAATAAATTGTTTTAATATTACTTTAAACAGTTAAACTTTAGAACAATTAAAAATAAATAAATATTTTACCTCCATTAATTCCTTCGCCAATGCTTTTCATTTCTTTATGTTGTTTGATCCACTATCATTTTTATTCTCTCTGATGAAAAACTTCTTTTAAGATTTTTCACAAGGCTGATCCTCTGGTGATGAATTTCCTCAGTTTTCTTTTTCTTGAAAGCTTCTTTAGTTCCCCTTTGCTTTTGAAGAATAATTTCACTAGATGTAGAATTCTGTTGGTCGCTTTTTTTCCCCCAACACTTCAAATATTTTCCTCCACTCTTCTGGTTTGCATGGTTTATAAAAAGAAATCCTCTGTGATTATTACCCATGGTCTTCTATAGATAGGTGATTTTTTCCCCTCTAGCTCCTTGAAGATTTCCTCTTTGTCTTTAGTTTTCTGAAGTCTGAATATAATTTGCTTAAAAGTGGAAAATTTTTGTATTTATTGCATTTGGGGTTTTCTGTGCTCTCTGTATCTATGGTTTGGTTTTTTTGTTTGTTTGTTTGTTTTTTCCAGTACCGTGGATTGAACTCTTAACCTCGCACCTGCTGGGCAGGCACTTAAGCCACTGAGCCAAACTCCTGGCCCTATTTTTTTCAAGGCAGGGTCATACCATGAAGTTCAGGCCAGCCTTGCTCACATTTTAGCCCAAGCCGGCCTTGAACTCACAACACTCCACCTACCTCAGCCTCCAGAGTGCTGGGATAAAGTGCATGTATCACCACACCTGGCTACTTTTTAACTTCTTGTTGTCCAATTATATGAACATTATATTTTTTGAAATTATAATTATTAGACACTCTAGTGTTGAATTTTTTGTTTGTGTTTGTTTGTTTTTTAAGGTATTCTTTCATTCTTTTTTCTTTCTGCTTTTGAATTTGGAAAATTTCTATTAACATATCTTCAAATTCACTCATTCCTTTATTAACCAATATAGTCTACTTATGAAACCATCACAAGCACTCTTCATTTCTGTAACAATGTTTTTGATTTCTAGTATTTCCTTCTGTTTTTTACAATTTCCTATTTTCTTCTTATATAATCCATCTGTTCCTCCATATTGTCTACTTTTTTCATTAAAATTCTTGATATATTAGTTATTTTTAAATTCCTTGCCTGATAAGTCCAAAATCTGTTTCATACCTGATTTTGGCTAACTCTTGCTTTATTTTTACATATTGTAGGTTTTTTGTTTTGTTTTGTTTTTAACCTTTTAGTATACCTTGTAGTCTATTGTTGTTGAAAGCCAGGTATGATATACAAGGTAATAAGAATAAAAGTAAAAAGTCTTAATGTGAGGTTTTATGTTAATATGGACAGAAATCGTGTTGTGTTAAATGTTTTATTATAACTGTAAGTATCAGAGCCTTCAGATTTCCCTATACCTTCGTTTTTGTCTCCTCTATGTCTCTGGGCTTTCCTAAGAACTCCTCCTTAAATAGAGACTGCATCTTGTAGTTCTTCTAGCTGCAATCTGCTTTTATCATACTAATGCCATATTTACACAGTGATGAGGTACAAGGAAAAGTGTTATAAAATTCTAATAGCTTAATTACTGCCTTTTGTGGGCCTATATCTCTAGCCTGTGACCTTAACATATGTATCTCAGATTCCTCCTCCCTTTAGATGAGAGCTGGAGTTGAGTAAATGTCTGTCCCTTAGGTAGGCGAAGACTCTGATAAAAGCATCCCCACTAGAAAGTAAAACTTTGTCAAGAAGAATGCTGTGAGTATATTTCCAAATGGAGTTTCTCTTTCCTCCTGGCAGTCATAAGGGGTTCTTTCTTGGCTATTCATTGCAAAAACTTGGTAGAGATCCTGGAGGTAAAACTCACAACAGTGCAAGGATCCTCAGATGAC